>JBCAUG010158505.1:0-20281 GCA_038406175.1 Haplosyllis leylae | reverse complement strand
TGACCTGGCGGACACTCAATTCTGACTGGGGTTGAGTTTTACTACACAAACCAAGACAGTGTAAATATTGGTGACAGTTTGGATGTAAATAGATCACTTTTGCGTTCAGAGTAAACTTTGCATTCAAGCATTGAGATGGGAGGCCTTCTTTCAACAGCAGAGTAAGTAAATTAAATAAGTTCATCTTGTAGTTCGATTGTAGGATTGATTGACAGCTTTGCAGTCTTTAGTTTCGTCTAACTTCCTTTTATTTTTCAATAATATTGCCATATTTTGCAGTTTGTTTTCAAATATAATTTTGAAAGATATGTTTTTTATTTCACATTGTCAGTAACTTGAGTCACAGTGATTGGTTAAAATGTAATCATATTCCTTTACACCATGGAGCTCACGTATCCCAAAAATATGGAAAATGTTATTTAAATGTGCGTAATAATTTGTGTGAATTGAAAATTGAATGTTCAACAAATTCATGAAGAGTCTTGCTTGGGGTTTATATGGGAATTAAATTTAAACTAAATTAAATTTAAGTCTCTAAATTATTATTCGATCATAAAAAAACACATAAATGGCATTATCACCTAATTTCCGTTTTTTGGGGGTTTCTTGGAAAGAGAGATTCAGAAATATTCCCCAACTACTTTCACATTTCTTACTCGTATCTCCATACGTACGAGCTGTGTCCATATATAGACACAAGGTATATCGTGGTTTACACATGTTATGCAAAAATACCATTTTAACAGTTAAAACAGAGTGTAAAGTTTAAAAAAATTTCACTGTGCCAATGTTGAGAAAAATACAGATTATCATTCATTTCAATGGACCTGGAAGCCTACTTCCTCATTCAAATACTCAAAAACAGAATGGTGAACATTTTTCAAACTTCACAGAGTGATTCCTTTTTTCATTGTCTACAATTCGCACTATAATTTATTTCATTTGGTCAAGTGGGTACAGCAATCTTAAGTTCATCCAAGGTTTGAAGGAGTTCTCTCTACTCTGTTAATAAACCAAAGTCATTTTGTATTTGACTTTTCAGACAGACTAGACAAGTGGAGGTAAGAGAACGGACTATACAAATCACCGAAATGGAAAAGACAAAACAAAAAGAGTATGATCGCGATATTGAAAGAGAAAGGACAAAACAGATGAAAATACAGCGACAAATCTTAAAGGTTAGTATTACATACCAAAGTTAAAGTGCAATGGAAATTTAGGTTTATGTATAAGTTAGAGTTGAATCACATCAATCCTTATTGTTTTAAATCATATCCAGAAATAACGTACAGTTTATCGATGTTTGCATTGTGATTCATTTGATGTTCAAATCACTTAATTTCATTAATCTTTTTGCTCATTTCAGTTTTTTCTCGACTGTGGGTTGGGATGAAAGGTACTTCTGACAGCGCCATGTTGTGCACACCTCAGGTCAAAGCTCAGAACTTCTCCTCAGTCCCTGACTGGACCAGACCAGAGTTGTGCCATTTGGCACAGGGTGGCCAATTTTGACAGACCACAAATCAGCCCCCTGGTAAGATGGATATGCATGCACATTAAAGTTTACCTGTCAGGGGAGGTCTCCTTTTTTCAGAAAATCAGCTAGATATATGTGCATTGGTGTCCCATCAAAGTCTTCAACTTATTCGCTTGAAGGACTCAGTGTTAGTCTGTCAAAATTGGCCACCCAATACCAAAACAGTGCTACTATACTCAGGCTAAGTCTTGGGCTAGGGAATAGTTCAAGGCATTGGCTGAGATGTGCACATAATGCCAGAGTGATCAGTACCTTTCATTACCACCCTTAGTCCAAATAATCTGAAATTGATAAACAAATAAACAACTTAAGGAGAATTAGAATTGCTCCTCCACAGACAAACATCATTACACATTGCATGGCACCTCACACACATCCTTTTTTGGTTAATGCTACCATCATCACAGAGAAAAAGAGAAACAAGTTGATTCTTGACATTTCCTCATCTGACGGTTTATCACAGAATGATATGATAATACGTGAATAATTTAATCAAATTCTGAAGTATTTTCTCTTCTATACTCTCAAGGAATTTCAACAGGTCTTGGATAAACATTCAGATCTTCTCACAGGCATTCCGACAAAAATAAAAACGGGTCATACATGTAAGTAGATTTAGGGAACCTGACTCACAAATAGACAAAGGCTGGAGTTCAGTCATTTTTATTTCTAGTTTTTGCCTTCATTTTAGGTATATCTGGGCTTTACCAATTTTTGAAAATGTTATCTTTTGTATAAAAAGAAGCTGTAAAAATGTACTTTTTCCAGAACACTTAAGCAATGTACACTCCTGATTTTCTCTCATTTCAGAGAAGCGGCATGGATTGAGCCAATGTTATACCCTTTTTACCAGAATTCCAGTAAAATTAAATCAATGAAAAAAACCAGCAAATATACTCCTGTCACTCGCTTTGGTTAATTATCAAACATGCAGTAGATCATGGAATAGGTTTAAAGTTTGTGCTGTATTTAAGAGATATAAATTCTATCCATTAGGATGGGCCATTTTTTAAGGAATGCTATCGGACAGTGCATTTGATTGATTGCATACCGAAACACTACTGACAGACATTAGAGACTGCAACAATTTTGTGCATTCACAAGTATTTTTATTCTGCAGAAAATGGACCTTACATAGGCCAATCGGCCATTTGTTTTCCAGAACAATTGGGTTATTCCTGAGTGATTTTACTAAATTAAATTAATTCCACGACAAAAAAGTCAAAAATTCAAAAGGATCCAATAAGTACGAAAACTTTGTCTTCAGTGCTATCTTGCGAGCCGATATAATTTTGTTACCATGTCTTTATTATTTGCATGCAAAAAAAACATTATTATTTAACTTACGATAACCAAACCGATATAAATGTAGATAAATGTAATTCTGAAATTTGAATTTGAATTAAACTGATGACGAACTTCGACTTTAATGGTCTGTGAGAAACTATTGTTCCAGTCTAATGAAACTCTGTATTGTAGGCTTTATCAATAAATTTACATCTTTTTACAAGATCTTTGATCATGTTGAATCATCCACTATCGAGTTTTTCTTCCTCAACCTTATTGTGGCAGATCTGGCAACCTTGTGTTTAAAGTTTTAAGTTCACATTTTTTATTTGATGATAATTCGGGTTGAAAATATGCAAGTCAACAATTAATTCCTTGTTATATAAAAATAAAATAAATAAATCCAGAATGACTTAGGTCTATTTAGTAGAAGCTAAATTTAAAATATCAACCTAAACCTAAACATTTAAGTTCTGTTAATTATTTAACACAAAGTTGGCAGATCTGCCAGAATGAGGTTGAGGACGAAAAACTCGTATGGTGTAAATAAATGTCGAGGATCAGTCCTTTGTGAGCAAATAAAGGTGGAGGCAAAGCTGAGTCTTTCGTTTCCCATAAAGGACTGATCCAAGGCATTTATTGCACTTAAATCACATCCAATTACGCTGTTTGGAATCCTTTTAGGGGTAAATAAGGACTATTTTAACAAAAGAATTTGACCCAGATGTGCTTTAATATCTAAGGAATGTTGTCTCCTTTGGCGAAATGTAGGAACAGTAAAAAGTGAACGTTAGTTTTTGTGTGACCCATTTGCCTTGTCCATTTTTCTTTGCTGATAATCATTTGTCACCAGAATAAATTATCCTTATAGTACATTCTGACCATCTTTTTCCAGAATACTTTTTGTGAAATAAGTTCCTAAAATTCTAATTACTACAGAATTTAAACTCCCATTTCTCATTAGCATCGCTCTTTTGCACACCAGTGTTATATACGCTGGCCATGTGTATTTACGTACACTGTAATGTAATGCACATCAGCATGTATTTCCCTTCCATAACCATTAACATGCGCTTACGCATTTATAGTTCTGCAGTAATAGTCAGAATCTATATTTCGTAATTTATTCTATTGTTCATTACGCATTCACAGCAGACTCATGTAAGGTCATGCAACAGTTTTCGCAGGATACTCAGTGTATATAACTGTTATCTTTGCTCACTTATAGTTACATGTCTATTCAAGCATAACATAATTAACTATGTATTGACTCATATACTGGCTATTGTCTTTTACGTGGTCAATTTGTTGATTACAATGTTATTTTCATGAACTTGTATTGTGCATATTATTGTTATTTATCCATTACCTGCATACTGTGTTTGATTTACGTCATAAGCTGCTCTGGTTGAATTTTATTTGGTTGGCCTGGCATGCCATTTAATGTTGTCTGACCCGCAAGTGAGAAGGGTGTCTAGGCAGGTACCCACCAGGTGGGGTTGCAGGTGGATTTTCGTAATGCTGACCCACTGGTCTTTGCAAAGTTATTGGTAAATCTGGTCCTTGTGAGACACTTGCTATACATTTTTTGTCAAGAATTAAACCAGTTCATTTCAATTCATGTTGCTTTTGTTGCAAAATAGGATATAGCTCTTGCAAATGAGAACGAACCCAAACGAGTTTTTTCAAAATGCATTTTAGACCAATTGGACCAATTGATCTAAACAATTTAATAGTTACCTCACTAAACTGCTAATGCTAACTATCTAATTGCCATGACTATTAATTTAGACATTACCATAAATTATATTGCAGTAAGTCTGAAAAATTAGATGACATTAATAGACACCTGTCCATAATTGAGCAACCTCACTATCGAATTATGAAATATGATAGTGACCTAACCATAGATGCAGAAATATCCATTAGATGAATTGGTCCAATTGGTCTAAAATTTATTTTGAAAAAACCTGAAAGCATTTGTCTTAAAGTATGATTATTTCTACACGTTTGTGTCTGATGCATATTGTGAACAACACCATTTGTGCATTCAGATGGACTAAACACAAACCCATTCATTTTCAAGTGAAACGTACACGATAGCAAGTTGTTTCCACTTTATGCTGAACTATTTGTGATTCTAAACCATCATTAAAACACTAATGCACCTGCAATTGTAGATTTTCTATTTCATTAATTACAGAGCCACAAATATATGTTTGGTGTATTTCATTCAGTAATGCAAGGGCCTATGAGGTAAATATATGAAGTGGTTTCTTGTGTAATAAATTATTATTCTTTATATGAAAATCGAAACCAAGATTTACTGCCACAATGACATTAATTACAGTTTATCCCCCACTGAAAATTATTATTAGAAATTAATACTTGTTGAATCCACTTACCTGGGGGTTAACGTAAAGCACAGTCGGTTGTGGTGGCAGCATTATTGGCCATAGCTAAGTTGTTCCCAATATAACCTGTGTGCATTGGCATAGAAACCACCAGTAGTGGATTTCGTTTGTATCTACTATTGCAACCACTTCAATGCATAACTTTTCACTTCTCGCACTAAAACCCAGTTTATAGTATTATTTTGTACAATCACTTATTTTCTGATTTTAAATCTATGACAATTCTATTACCATTCATGAAGTTTTGATTTGTTGATGTGTGAAAGGAGAAACATTTAGAACTGTGACCCATTGGTCCAAAGTTATAAAGTTAGTCAATATGAATAGTGAGCGCTGTGCAAGGTGCAGTGTGTTTAATTTAAGAAAGTTTTACGAAGAAACACTTTATAAGTGTCAGCAGACAAGAAGGTTAAATGTATTTCAATTGGGAAACTCACATGACTCAGAACCACTCAAGTTTATCCAAGATTGTAAAAATGTATTATGGAAAGACCACAGAACAATGTAACGCGCACATTAAATACGAAACTAGAAATAATGTTTATGTTTCCCATCCTTCTGCAGACAGCCCCTCCCACCCCCAACCACCTAGTCCATTTCATTGAAATTCTTGAGCTACGAGTCATGGGACAAGGACATTGCCATGTCTGATTTTTACGTCCATCGACTTTGATGTTCTCATAAAAGTAAGAAACAAGAGCGATGATCCAATGTCAGTTGAATGCAAAAATGAATTTTTTTCTTTTTGAACCCTCTCGTGAATTTATATAACCGCATTTGAACCAGGAAACCGGACCATTTCGGGCTTTGCAAATGGTGTATGACATGCCTTGGTTATTTCTAAGAATAAATTTAAATACCAATAAACTATGAACTTTTTTTGATTATTTGATTATTAGAATAGATTGAGTAGAAGAATTGTGACGAGAGTTACGGGTAGTATTCAGTGCCAGGCAAAGTCTGATGACCTGATGACCAATAATAGAATATCAATAGGAAAAATGACACCTTGAGTTTTTTTTTACTTTTTCAGGTTTAATGGGTGTCATTAATGGGTATTAATCAGGTTTTTCATGAAAAGAGAATCTGATGCATTTCTGTCAGATTATCTGACAGATCCAAAGTTACACAGAATAAAATAAATTTCATCCTAAATTGCCCCCAGTGGGGTTTGAACCCATGACCTCCTGATCATCATTCTACTGCTCTACCAACTGAGTTTGGCAGGAATCTGCTGGGCAGGAGATTTCTGAAGTGAGCTTTGTTTGTTTCATGCACTACTTTCACATGTTGGACTTTTTTCATTTCTAAAATCAATAGAGCATGGCTCTAAAAAGGCCTTAATCGAGTTATTCCTAAAAAGAGATGCATTCTGTAGATTCTACCAAATCATGAGAAAACAAAAAATCGAGTAGCAAAATGTTACCCCACTGGGAAGTGAACCCAGGTACTGACTTTCCTCTGACTTTCAAGTTCTGAATGCTACCACTGAGGTAATTACCTTATCTGCAGGAAGCCTTAGCCATTTAGATCCTTATGTAGTCATGCTCTATTGATTCCAAAAAAATTCTAAGTCCAAGAATGATTCACACAGACAACGAAATAGTGACTTAGCTCAGTTGGCAGAACATTAGAGTGATGATCCAGAGGTTGTAGGTTCAAACTCCACTGGGAGTAATTTTAGACGAAATTTATTTTGTTCTGTATAACTTTAAATGTGTGTCATGAAAAACTCAAATATTCCTCTTTTTCCTCATGCATACTGACCTGTGGTCCATATTGGACTGTTGGTCATTGCTTTCAGTTGTAACAATATGTCTACATTTTTTTCTGACCAAATATTAGCTGATAGATTTGTATTAGACGAAGGTTATTATTTAAAGAACCATCATTGGTCCTGGGGGATTTGTTGTCTCAGATCTAGACCATGCCCGAGGCTTAAGGTCTTCTAACAATACATCAAATTTTTCGGTCAAACTAAGTGAAAATAACAATTTTCTACCCTATTTTGGTTTTGAGGTTATTCTGCCATTTTGAATTTTAAACTGTCTTACTTAAGAAATTTAAAGTCCTGCCATGCACCAAAGATTCTGAAAAGTTTGTCAGATGTGTACAATAATAGAATCTATATATTTGATCAAAATTTAAGAACTATGTGTGAAATATGGAGGGAATGGTACGTACTACTTTTAATTTCTCAAATGAAAAGTCCGAAATTCGGAAATGGTGGCATCTACACGACAACAGGCCAAAAGTTTTTGTTGAGTGCAAATTTTACCAGTGGCCTTTTGTTGGCTTAAAAAACACTTAAAAGGCACTTACTGTTAGAATTATGGTTTTGGTCAAAGTGATCACGCAAGGCTCAATTAAATTGAACACACTGCCATTCTTATTCTTATTAAGGAAATGTGTTCATATTCCGACAAACTTATTAAACTACTAATCTTGTTTCATAAAGCTGCAATAAATATTCATGGTAATCAAACCTTTTGATTTTGTGGAGCTTATTTCATTTTATGTCAAAAACTGTGACTTTCAGCATAGCTTCTTTCAATTTCGTTATGAGAAACAAAATTAGAATTTTAGATTTTTCTTTTGTTTTAAGTTCATTACGTGTTCGGAATATAGTTTTCTTCAGACATTGGGACAAAATGTCATTTTCACATAGTTGTGTGCTAGAAATGTATCGACTCTATTCTTAAAACAATCGTATGATAATTAGTCCTACTGGATTTCTAATTAGACTTTTAATTGTAAGCCCATGACCGGTATTTGGATGTTTAATAAAATTTTATTTCAACCAAATGCGTTCAATTGAGGTTCAAAATTTAGGTTATCAGTCTTAATTGCCAGGATCGTGATTTTAGACTAATTGATGAAAATCCCTTTGTCTCTTTACAAACTATTCAATCGTTCTTCAATGGATTCTTCGGGATATTTTACTTTCTAAATTAAAAAATAAATATTCCGTGAAATTATGGGCATTAAACCAGTGATTGAATTTACTAATTTGAATTCAAACTGGTGTTAACTTTCTTCTTTTTTTTGTTGGATTATTTTTCTTAACCCTTGGTGTCGATACTGTACAAAACTGCCAACTTTGCAATATGTCCAAAAATCTCGAGTAAACACCCAAATGTTACATTATTATTGGGTGGATTGTGAATTTTTTTCCTAGGAAACCATCTAGTTGTGTTACTTTCAAAATGGTTTTGTCCACTTGGATCGAAATTGATGGACATTTTCTACTGGCATGTTTCCAACCACAAGCCTCTTGAAATGTTTTGCTGTAAAACGGTTTATTATATTTGAAGAGAAAATTAAACTCAGCCCAGAGTTCACGGAACTTGAGATCATGCAGATGATATTTTTACGACCTTCTTCTCCGATACCACAGTGGAAGATCCAGAAAACCAGATCTAATACATGTTTTTCCAGAAATCATTGAGCCCCGACCACTACAAGAAAACACTAGATGTATTCAACAACAGACCTATTATTTTGTCACAGGGTGTGCCGTTTGCAAGGAACAAAATTGCAGAATGTTTTGTTCTTTTATCTAAGATGCGGAAATCAACCCATACATGCAATGTCCTTTTTGGAATCATATTTTAGATGTTATGGTTGTGCCTTCTTCACCATTTGAACAAAAATTGTCACTGTTTTTATGGATGTTGCCACATTATGTGAAAATACAAATTTATTTTGTAACCAATATCACTCTTTAGTAGCTTTTCTAGGTCAATACCCTCCAGTTAGCAACTGGAGCAAATAGGCTTTCTATCTCAGGGGGCAACAGCCGTTGTTCATGGCTTTTCTATTTGTGCACTGGGCCCAACAAAGGGTGAATTGCTAAACACTCAGGGGAGGGGTGGCACTTAGAGGCCACCAGTGTAAACCTACCAGTTGATGATGATTATGGGCACCCACCTGGAGGTGCTCATGCTGGAAGAATACAAACAAGCAGCTTCTGTGTAGTCTTTATTGGAAATCACCCACAATTCAGTGGTGTGGTGTGGCAGCACAATACAATGATGAGCCACACATAAGTCCAAGGACTGCATTGGTATCACACATAACATTGTCATTTAGCAAATACAAAATTTAGCACAAATAGTAAAAACAAAAGTACAGCACAAACTCCACTCTAGCAGCTAAAACTTTGAAATACAAGACAGGATTGTAGTCATTAAGACAAATACAATTGAAGTAATTTCAGTAAAAGAGACAATAGGTTACCTATTAAGCACACTACTACTTAGGCTTTAAAAGTTTAAGCAAATAGAGGGCTGTAGGCTCACAACCCTCCTCTATCCTAAAGAGTGTCTGGAATTCTAAGAATGCTCAAATAAGCCTTTTGAGACACCTTCTACAAGCCTCAGGAGGAGGATTGTGAGAGCCACTGTTCCCCTCTACCTGAGAAGCTCTTACTGTTTAGCTAATGGTACTTAACAGTCTGGTGGTCACCTTGGTAGTCCTGCTTTCCTGGGTATTCAGGCCTCTTATATAGGGCTACCCTAACCACAGGCATATCAAGAAAACCTTACAAAGGTCCAGTGGAGTGCTAACAATCCCTACTACCTTTGGTTACCCTCCTCTTTTAAGAGAGATACTGGAATCAACTAACTTAGATTGGAATCACTTTCAACATATTTGAACCACACAGTTTTGGTCTTGGCTGGAGGGATTTGGGTAGGAATGCACTCATATCTTAGCACTTGTGCCTTTAACCTGATTTGTCTACAATAACCATGAGTTACATGGAGGAGTCTGATAGGTCCCCTGAGGTGTGCATGTAATGGGGTTTTGTTTATTGGACTAAGGTCGAGGGTAGTGGCATGATTAGGGTCTAATTAGTTCATGACTGCAAAGAAGAGGTGCAATCATTGTAACCATACTTGCTTCATGCTAAATTAACTACAATAAGTTAAACAACACATAAGACCACTCCACAGGCCTCCACATATTCTGTTAATCTGTTACAATTTACTGAGCTTTCCAATGTGTTGATTATTCAACATTAAGCAGTGTCATGTTTTCTGTGTACTTTTATTATGTATTTTGTTTAAAATCTGTGCAATATAAAATTATTCTGAACTACTTGAAGCCTTTTTCTGCATTTAGAGTTCACAAAAAACTTAGTGGAATCAAAAAAAAACTCATCTAATAAGCAAGATTATGAAAGTGGGTGGTGTTCCAAATAATAACCGTAAATGTAGTATTCTCATGAAATTTGAGCATGAAACAGAGATTACTGTGGCCTAATGGCACCCATTTGTAGTGCCAATAGTAAATGATCACTTCCGTGTGGTATTTTATGTTTGAAATCCCATTTAACATAGGCCGGATTCAGTTTAAAGTTCTGACTAATTGCCCATGCCTAAAATCAGTTCTGACTAGTAGTCATCCATGGACACAATGATAAAATGGCTGAATGAGCATTATTTTAAAAGTCTTTTATAAAGGCAATAGGACATGATGTAACAGGTTGTAGTAGACCAATAAATTGTTTGAGGAGTTGGAAATCTATTTGTAGCATTTCTAAGCTTTTGCAGTCAATGCATGCTGCACAGCAATGTGGTTACAATGATCTACCTCCTCAGTTGAGTACATGTTACAATCATGTACAGATCATGTACAATTCTGTTTGCCCCCTCAGGAAATACCCAATCAAGGTCCCTACATCACATGCACAAGGTGCAACAGCCAATTAGGCAATCACATGATCCAGTCAACCAATCACAGCATGACATGTCAGTGTGTATCCCTACTCACCCCCTCACCTTCCCACAGTAGTAACTACTGGCTCAATTGTGATGAGACTAGTTGCAAACCTAGTTAGTGTATTCCAGTACCTGGGTTAACCATAAAAAGGAGCTAAATAGCTCGAATCCTTTCCTAAGTTTCCACCTCTTCACTGGGACTACTTTCCACAGTAGCACTGATATTCTGGTAATCAGGCTTTGAGTATATAAGGGAGGCAAGCCCTATGAAAGTAGGACTTTCAGAAAAGTCACCAGACTGTTAAGTGCCAAAATAGTGAACAGCAGGAACTTCTCAGGTAACTTTGAGGAGATGGGCTGACTCCCCACTCAGGATCAGTCAAATTACACGTTCTGGCTGTTTGTGCCACTTTTAGGTGTTTTGGCACTGCTTCTAGATCCTGAAGAGGTGGTAGAGCCAGGCCAACCCCCCGAAGCACAACCTGTTAACTAAATGCAACTTTAATGTGTGTCCATTATACAAGTAAATATAAGGAGTTGACTTTTTTAATATAATGCATTTAGGCACCTGTATACATAAATGTCCTTATTTTGCAGAGTTTCTTAGCTGTACTTCTCTCTGCCAGTTGTATTATCCTGCCAGATGTATTCTGCATAGCTGTATTGTATTTTACTGTATTCAATGTGCAACTACTGTTTTTGTGTGCTTGAGCTCCTCAGAAATATGTCTACATGTGCTGTCTATAAACTGTGTTCCAATTGACTTTCTAACCCCTCACTTTGTGAATGTGCACTGAATGGACTTGGAAAAGAGTTAATGTAAAATCCTCAGTGTCTCTTAACTGTTCTACAACAACCAGTCTAAGGAGTAATTAATAAAGACTGTGCCTAAAGTGAATGTTTGTATTCTTCACAGACTAAGTGTGTCAGCAGAGGCACTCAACAACTCAACTGCAAAGATAGTGGAGTTCTAGTGAACTCCCACAACCCTACCCCCTCACCCAGTAGTACAGTAGTAGCAGTACAGCACAGGGGTGGCAATGAAAGGTGGTGCAAGAGACTATCCAATGGGTGATCGGTAATCACCTGAGTGTGATGCATGTGCCCCTGGTCCAACTGACAGCTGGCTAATAGCTTAGCAAAGTATTTGTTGGCACATGTTACTATTCCCCGGCCATGGCCCTGGGTGGTTTGATCCTTTGCTGACTTACCATCATGAATACCTTGTGGTGTCTTGGGCACCATCAGCTTTTGTAATCTCTTTGTATGAATGAAATTCCTAGCCCACACCAAAATATGGCAAGCATCTGAGAGAGTGACCAGGATTATTGTCACCACTACATCTTTACCAGCCCACACTTGGCCTCTTCTTGAAGCTTTGGCTATGTCGGAGGTCTCTCTCTCCTTAAAGCCCTACCCCACTGAGCCCCATCCTCTAAAAATAAGGCAGGTTCTGGGGCTGAGGACTATGATCTGGGTCATATCTGGGATGTCTCTATTGAGATGATCCTTAATCATTTCTTTGGACCAGGCATAGGCCAGGACAGCCTTGTCCACTAGCACTGGCCCAACATCTCAGTTCTTCTCTACTTGTATGCAGAGAGCACACCATTTGCCACAGCAGCACTCTCCATCTGACAGATTCTGGTTGGTTTGCTGGCATTTCAAGCCAGCCTTGCTCTCGGAGGACTTATTGGCTGCCTCCATAGCAGTCACAATACTCTCCAATGCCCTAGCATCTGCCCCTTCTGTGTCCTGTTTGACCAGTTGTGCAGGGCCTCTCAGCATTTTAAGAATTTTATGATGAATGTGCTTTAACATCTTGCACTCCTATTTGGATATTTACTAATGGCTGGCATGAAAGCACTGGCATGAGCAATAATTTCTTTGACTATTTATTGGATAATTTGTCTGCTTCCCTGTGGGAATGTGTATCAGTCAGCATGCCAATGGCGACTGGCTAGCAAGTGCACCTCATGGTTCCTGAATGTCGGTGAATGCCTGCTGATGTCTATCTTCAACCGAGTCACTCCCCAGGTCTCCCCACTTGCTGGGAGACTAGGAAATAAGTGCACCAGCGCACATTTCAATAGTTTTAACAGGACTTTGAGTGTCACTCACACCCAGTGACTGTCAATAGGGGTGGCCCACCCAGGAATGCCACATGTCAGAGTATTTTGCCAGTCAGTAGAGATGTAATTCCCTAACCTCTGCTGGCAACCTGAGTTGGCAGTTTTCAGATCTGATGTAAAGTGACTTGAAGGGTGAGCATCCACTCCGGTCCTTTGAATGGCAGTCCTTGTCCTGTTTAATCATGTATGTTGGCATGATGTCCACGCTTAGGAATACAGACTACTTTAATCAGCTATCAAAGATTAATGACCTATCAGTGGGGCCTACTAAGTCAGTTAAGAAGAGCTAATGACCATTTAATTGTTAAGAATGCAGAGGGCTCCAGGACGAGCCAGAGGCTGATATCCCCACTAGCTGGACAAGTGTTCTGGTAAGAAGAAGGACACAAGCTTGCCGATGTGTTAGTCAGCTGAACCTGAATTCTAGTTCAAGGGTGAAACCAGACCCAGAGCACTGAGCCCTGTAGGCTAGAGTATTTATAGAGTTTAGCCAGTGGGCATGGCCACTGGGAGGTGCTGGCACACATATGTGAGCCATAAATTACTCACATACATGAGTAACTGTGAGTACAGACTTGCAGCTGCACTAAAAATGATCATGTACACTGGCAATGATGAAGACCATGGGTGGGTGGTTACTAAAAGAGATAAAAAGAAGACACCTGCGCTGGTTTTACCATGACACATAGAATGACTGGAAACTTGAGTGTTGACTTGGATAAACTATACACTATGAGTGGTAACTGAACTAAAACCAAAAATTAAAAAACTGTACCAGATCAAAAAGAAGAATGCACTGGTATCAAACAATCTCTGGAACTTATTTTCCAGTCACTGTATATATGTTGAAACATCATCTGTATATATCATCACTTACATAATCAGAGGTACCAATTGGTGTATAGTCTATATGACTTTATTTCTACCTGAGTTTCTGTTCACTATATCATCAAATGTATAGAAGAAAAAAACATCCGAAAACTGCATATCTCTACAAGAAACTCAAATTAATTATTATTATTATTGAATTTACCTTTCACACTTCCATTTATGGTATTCTGTACTCAGTTTAGTTCTATTTTACTTTACAATTTGTTTAGTTTGCTTTTCTTTAATTTGATATGTTTCAACTGGTTTTCCTGTCTTTTAAATTTGTTTTCATAATTGGTGCATTCATATAGCAATATTGAGACTTTTACTTCCCTTCTTTCCTATGGTGTTTCTAAATGTTTTTGGATACTTAATGAGGACATCTGCTTACTGATGAAAATTCCAAGGCTGGATTCTCCACCAATTAGGGATGTCTTTTTCATTTGTTGAGAGACTGCATAACAAAACTCTAGGATCCTTGGATTTGGGGAATTGAGCTGGTAGGGGTTCGTGGGAGGATAATCACAGTTGTAGTACAACAGAGTTACTTGACCTTTGTGAGGAGTTTCCAACAACATTTATTGCACAGTAAAACATACATCACAATGGTACAGAAGAAACAAGTATTTAAAAGCCAAAATGTCAACTGCAAACTGCCAAGATTTGAATGTAGTTTGATCACACCTGGTTGAATTGCTTGTCTGATCTACTGTTCTTGGAACATCACAAGTTCTCCTTGCATTTTGCTTCAGGTTGATTGCTCCTGGAAATAACCCAGCTTGTTATGAAAGCATATATATCTGTTACTCAATGTTGGGACCTCTCACTAATTTTTAATCAATATATATCCTGATCAATTCTTAATGGACTGCCTTGAAACCTTTATAAAGTGAGATTATTTTTTCAAGACATAAACAATAAGGGGCAATGACACATCATGAATATTAGATCACAAATAACTGTTAATGATAATAAAATGTAAAACAAATAAATTTTGTTAAATTTGATGACTTGTCTAATTGTTTTATACTTTACTGGAGTAAAATATAAATCTATTTTTTGCAAATAACCACATATTCTACTAGAAACCCATTCCATGCCATGTATATACATCTTATGACCAGTAAAAATCATTTAATTCAATTAAGGCATTACCATAAATTATATCACTCAAAGCAATTTTTCAGAGAATTTCTTTAAATTCAATAAATAAAAAAAAATACAAATTAAAATAAGTGAATATGGTTATGTTAACATTTAAGTTTTTAAATCACTTATAGTGTAAATCTTGTTTTTGAAACAGAAGGACTACACTTTGGATTTTCAGGCTGATCATGCAACATGTTTATGTGGTGTTGTATTCTTTTACCATTTGCATCAAATATTTCTCCAACAAATTCTAAATTCATTGACCTGTAAGTATTGAAGGGATGAGCATGTGGAAATTTATCACAGAAGAAACTGTCACTGCAATATGAATAATTTTTAATTTTAGGCCATATTACTCTTTTTAGAAATTGTTGATCTGTACTTTTTGATTGACCATATCTTGCCATTATACTGGTAAAATTCATATTTAACATATTCTTCAGTTCTTTAGTATTTGCACCCCACATCCCAGCTAATACAGGGTAATTTCCATGCAATGGGTGGTCTCTTATGCAGTGGAATATTTTACCAGATTTAATCCACTGATTTATTTCTATTGCATCCCTCAACAATAGCCTACTATCTGCATCTCTTATTAAAAATCTGTCTGTCAACAAATCATCAGCAACCAGAAACCGCCACATTCTTGGATTAAGTTCCAGTGAGCTATTGCTAACCCAATGAATATCAACATAATTTTTGAGTAGATTTGTAATGACATCTTTTGGCACTACTAACTTTTGGTGCATTTTGTTTATAGGTTTTGGAATATAAATCCGTAATCTCCATCCTGGAAATATTGAGCTGACTAATTTTGCATTTTCAATTGCTCCATTTGTATATTGTAGACTAGATCCAAACAGGGACATTGATATAACACATACTTCATTTTTTCCACAGTAGGGTACCCTTGGTAGCATTGCCACACTTAAATTTGACATATCATTGTTTATTATATGACCATTTTGTAGTTGATGATTTTGTAGTTGATGGATTCCTGAAATAAGATGTCAAAGAGTGATAAGATGAAAAGGAGATTAAACTTTGATGAGCTTTATAATTTCGTGGTGTAAAATGGTAACACCTTTTTGACTTGCCCAAATTAGAAGGTAAGCACAAAGAGCAATAAATAATAAAGGAGATATTTTCTGAATCATTTTCATTTCCTTCTTGGTGAATAAAGAACACCTTATTTAGAAATAAATATTATTATGGGTCAATGGCATCTATTAAATACAATACATTTGCACAATCTGTTAATATTGTTTTCTAGTTGATCACTAATTGAGTTGTAGTGCATGGGACTAGAGTCCAAAGATATGTAGAAATGTCGTAATCCTTGAATATGCACTCATACTAGTAATCTCCAAATGTTCTCAACTTATCTTATTCCAATAAATATATATTAGATAAAGTAGGAATATGATCTGAAGTATCATAATATCATGGAAATGATTAGAATGAGAAGAGTCAAATCATTAAAGTAATAAATTTATTTCCAACTGTGTTCAATTTTTGAGGAATTGTAGAGTAGTTACCACTGCACTCAATATGTGGCTTCTTCTGTATGTGACTTCCTGTACAAGTTCCTTATTTTGTATGTGGCTTCATAATATTTATGTGCATTATAAGTATTCAGTGTATGGGTATTTATAAAATAGATCTATGTATTTCTATTTAGGATGTCCCTTGTATTCCAATCAGTGTGTAGTCATAGATGAGCATTCTAAAATTATTAAAAATACTTCAAAAAAGTATAGCAATGAAACATACATTACTTTCAAATTGCTAGTATTTTTATGTTTTTGGAAACAACCCAAGGCATTAGGTGCAATGGTCTGAACAACCTGTAAAGTTACTATTAGCCATTCACTGGTTCCATTTGTCTTAGTTGAACTTAGAAACTTTCAAATTCTTTAGTTCTTAACTTTCAGAACTTAGAAGATTGTTGAAATAGTTTTGTTGTTTTGCATTGTTGTATTGGCATTTGATTTTAGACTTTTACTTTCAAATCAAGGTTCATATTTGTCTGTCTATTGAAATTGATATTTTTCATAATTCTATACTTTTTTGTTTTTTGGCAAAAATACATAAATGTTTATTCAGTTTCTCAGTTACACATAATATACATGGAAATACCAGTTTTTTTGATGTTTCTTCTACAATTTTTTTTAGACCACCTGTACATCTTCTACTTGTTTCTTGTGCAAGTTTACAATTGGCTATGTTCCTAATTTACATTCCACTTTTTGGATGCATATTAGTCTTTCTTTTCTAATTGCAATCTATTTTTCCATATTATGTATATGTTGTGATATATGACTCTTCCTCCATTTCTGGCAGGACTAAGAGTTGGTCTCCCTTGGAAACCAGCCTCACCTCAGTGGAGGTGAGCCTCATGTATTTGGGACCTCCTTTGGAGGTCTCTCAAGAGAGAGTCAGGCCTGCTTAGTAGATCCTTAATGGCTATCATATGGATGTTTTGAGGACATGATGGGCACATCTGGACAAAGTCGGTAATGTTCTGTGGCCTTCTTGGCAACTTGCCAAGAAGGAACACATCTATGATTATTGGTCAATCAGCACTCTGGGATGCATTCCTGCCATGTTGCTGCATAATGATCCTATGCTAGACACTGATGATGTCACATTTGATTTATAAAAGGTGGTGTGCATCTAAACTCTGGGCACTCTACCCTGATCCTCTGTGATTGTCAAGGATTCATAGGCTTAGTTCTGTGGTTAATGGAGCCTTCCAGGTCCTGGGGCTGCTTCAATTTGAAGTAAGGCTAGCTTAATCTTTAACTATCATCTCTTTTGCATTGCATTTGTACTAGCTACCATGCAACCCATAATACCACCATCAGCTTTCTCAGCAAGGAGGAAATTTCTTGTAAACTACTTGATACGGCCATTGCCTCATCATGAGGTATGAGTTTGTTCATGTACTCAGAGGTGGCCCTCCTTCAGTTTTGGGTGCACAACAATCTGGCATCCCTGGGTGGTCCGTCTGGATTAGTTACATTTTGAAAATTCTTGATTGACCCATAGCGGTCTACTTTATGCAACAGTATTTAGCAGTTAGGTAGTAGCCTATTGCTGAGGCTGTACTCGTGAGGGTTTTACAGCCTCCAGTATGGGTTACAGTGCTTCCCTCACATCTTTTGTCACAATAAAGTCATGGTGTTGGGAATGGTGTGCATCGACAGTGCTGCAGCAGTGTCTGTCAAGCCTAAGACTACCTCCTCCCCTGAGGAGAATGTCACAAAGGTCACAACAACTCCAGCCTTGGAGGCTGGTTTGGCCAGTATAACAGCTCCTCTGAAGGAGCCAAGTAAGACTCAGGAAGTGGTCCAGAAGGCTCAGGTGGATTCTTCAAATGGGTCTGACTGGCCTCTGCATGGTACCAAAGTCTGGTGCTGCTGTCAACTACACACTCACCAGTGTGGAGCCTCATGGTGCCACCCGAAGTATATGGCTAATAGCTGCACTTGCCCACAGTAGCCAATCACCATCTGAGACTCTTGGTACTTAAGGCACTGTACACTAGGGTGCAGGATGAAATCCTCATCACTTGCCTCGAGCTAAGATCACCAGATGCCATTCTGCCATAGAGCCTACCATACTGCATAGATTGTATAGTACAGCAATAAACTGGTAAACTGAAGATAACTCTTGCTCTTCATTGGAATGGATCATAAGACCCATCAAGAGGTTACCAGAACCTGAGGTTCAAATACCCGACACTAGTCTCAACCGTAGCTGAGACCCTATGCCGTCTGTTTACAACCAACATAAGAACCTCCCATATGTGGTGGAGAATCTCACAGATACCCTGAGTAGACTAATTGACATAGATCTCGATGAAGATGTCAAGCTACAATGAGAAAAGGAAGGACATAAGTTCAGGTACACACCATTCAAACAACTCCCACCAGCCCAGGTAGAAGTGATTGAAGAAGTAATCACAGAATCAGTAAACAAGGTAAAACTGGAAATTCATCACACAGATACCTTCACTAAACAAAATTTTGAAATTCCAGTATCTAACCCAAAACTGAAGGAGTTTCAGGAACAGGACAACAATGTAAATCACCTGCAGAAACTGTGGTTGGAAAACAAATTGAATAAAAACATTTTCACCATGGAAAACAATATTTTGAAGAAGAGAATAGTGGAACAAGGACTCCCCTTCAAAACTATTGTGGTGCTAGACATTCTGAGACATTCTCAAGGACTGTATCCTAATGTTGGCACATGACGAACAAGGACACAATGGATTTAAAAGAATGTACAATGCATTGAATACCATATACTACTGGAAAGGTATGAAGAGACTCCACTACAGGAGGTGCATGACCTGTGCTACACACAACATTCACACACAGGAGATACAGAAAGAACACTTTGCAGCTCCTTCACAACCAATGGAATTCATCTCTATAGACCTCATCGGTGAATTTTACCCAGCCTCTATGTCATAGTGTATATTTCAAGTTCTAATTCAAAAATACTGTTTCTTGCAAAACTTTCCTCTATTTTTCTTTTATACTGTTAGCATTGACAGTACTGTTTTAAATCTCTTAGTTTTGATTCCCAATCATTCAAATCAGCTTAATTAAGGTTTGTGATGTTTTCTGGGTTGCCTCAATGGTGACGATGATCCTGGTGGCCTCATTCTGATTGGTTGCCTCTTTCTGATTTTTGCTTATCATTGCAGCCTAGATCTAACCAATCAAATGCTATTTGCAACAGTTGTTTTGGCTTCAGGGAGTCCTATATGTGTCTAAGAAGGAGATTGGATGATTATGTTGGCCTGATCCTATCTAATTTGCATATTTACCATATTTGGTCATGGATACTTTAATGTATTGTAATTTATTTGAGGCACTGCCCATTTGTGTTCAAATCCAGGCATTTGTCAGTTCTATCTAGGGTCCAGTTTGTGGAGGGGGCAATGGAAATTTCCCCTGAGCTCTGATTGGTTGTTCAAGTGCCCTTGTGATTCTCAGCCCTGGGCTCTTCAGTTGCTTTTGATTCTTGCTAGAGATCAGACCTGTTATGCATTTTGTGCCAAAATTTATATTTTCTGAATTAAATCAACTATACTTCTACAAAGTGCCTATTTGTGGCTTCCACTGGCATTCCAGGTACAGTAATTGCATTTTG
>JBCAUG010158395.1:0-20284 GCA_038406175.1 Haplosyllis leylae | reverse complement strand
TTGACAAAAAACTAAAATTCATCAAGTTTAAGATAAAATTTTCAATTTATTCCAACAAATTACAATGAAGACTTATGCTATACGTTTTTTAATGCTATCCGCACACGAAAAGTTGTCAACTCTAGACTCATGTTGTGCAGCTGTACTCTAAACTCGAGACGGCGGCTCAGCATTTCGCCTTCCTCTGTAAAAACGGTCCACTAAATGTCACACAAAAGATGAAAATTGTTTCCTGTACAATTGTTAACTGCGGTAAAAATTAGCTACCAAACATAAGAGTGTCGCAACAATCTGTACTTACTTGTAGGGGGTCTACCTCGTGGTTTCTTGGGGGATGACTGAACATTCTCCAATAATGGGGCAACTGGTATTCCATTCTTTTTCCCTACCGACCTCTTAGTTCTTGATCTTCGACTCATTGATGAAAAATCCAGCTTTCTCGGTTTCTTCGGGACTATTCCGTACATTGCTAGTTGCTTTACCTTATCCGGGTCAATGTCTACTTCAGTGTCAGAAGTTTCTCCCTCTTTCTTTTCTGTATCTCCTTCCTTTGGCGTTGCATCATTTTCTTCACCGGTACCATCCTCATCCTTGATTTCCGGTTGTTGATCCAGTTGATACTTTGTGTGTCTGCCTCTTGTGCCTTTTTCATACAAACCCAACTTTAAAGCAACCCTCTGGTGGCGATTCTTGATGTGATCCCTTAACTTGTCAGATCTGAGAGAAGAATATGGACACCACTGGCAGTCGTACTTCTTTCCGTATCCTGTATGTAGTTTACTGTGGCGTGTCAGGTGTTTGTCGTTGCTAAATGCATCTCCACACACTTCACACACGTGTCGTCTCACACCTGTATGCCATTCGTGATGGTGCTCAAGCTTCCTCTGATAAAGGGTTTCATACGTACACTCTGGCAATGAACACTTCAATATATCTCCTGAAATGAAAATGTTGCTAGAAAAATTTACACCAACGCAATTGCACGGCACACATCGCTTCAATAGGGGATGCCGAAACAGTATACAGACGTCTCCGCATCTGTTAAAATCATATCTTCGAATTAGCAGTTACAGTACAAACGAAAACTTTCAGTGCACTTGGGTTTATTGTCTAGTGATAATTATTATTCCGACAACTAATGCAGTAATATGTGAATAATCGAGGATACATGTTTTTAATTATTACCTCCAACAACCAATTCAGCAATAAATATATTACACAAGTATTACAGAAACAGATCCCGAAATATTTACAAACGTTTTCGCGATTCACTTTCGGTTTTTAATGTCTGATCAGTAAACTTTGCAAATTAGCCTACTTTTCTTTCCAGGTGACAATGTAGCTGCAACGTCTCCTGCCAAAGCATCCTGAACCTGCTCTTCATCAATGTTAATGTCCATATCAGTGGTGGTTAGTGACCAATTGTTGAACCCGAAACCTCCAATTTCTTCATTAAGTGCATGTTCTGCAGGCGTTTCACTCGGTAGCCTGTCATTCGTTTCCTTGTTGATGTCTTCTTTAGTAAGCTCGGTCACACGTTTCTTTAAAATGTTTTTTCTTGGTCTGCCTCGGGGCTTTCTCCTATTGGCAGTGGGTTTCTCTTTGCGAGGACGACCTCTCTTATTTTTCTGAGGAAAGTACCATTCACCTTGGTGGACTCGTTGAGGAGCTAGTAATTTTCTTGGCCTCTTCCTGCTGCTGCTACTGTAAGGCTTATACTCATCATCGCTTTCCTCGATAACCTCGTCATTGTTCTCATCATCTGCTTCGAATATACCTTCGATATTAATGACGTTTCTGTTGGAAACTTCTCTGACAAAATCAATAGAGACATTGCTAGCAGCTATTCCTGTGTGCTGAAATCTGGCAAGATCCAGCATGGCAGAAATCGACTTTGGATTTAACAATTCCGGATCAAGTAACTTCAATAATTCTGAATAAACCTCCTTACGATCTTCATAACTGTGACATACCCACGTCAAGACGGCATTCAGTATCTTAGCCTCCATCCGACGGCTTTTATTCCTGTTACAGTTCCCCAATGTGCTTAGAACATCTTCCTTATCCAGTTCTAGGAAGCATGTTGTACACATTACTTCAGGTAAATGATTTGTAAGGAACAATCCTACAGAAGTTATCACAAATTCTAACTTATACTGTACAGCCAATAATTTAACTTTCAGCCAATTGTTGATATTTAAGCTTTTGACGAGGTGTTCACTGCAATACTGTAGAACATCGGCCATACCCAATCTGTCAGCAACCCTTACGAGTTCTTCGACAATTTCAGTAGCGATTCCCAGAGATGATGTGTACATGTAATGTATCAAGGATTCTGCAACTTGAAAGTCTGTCGAAGGAAATGTAAAAGGACGCATCCTTTTGAGACTCGAGTCTGAATATTGTTCTTCAAGCTGCATGTCAAAATATGGACTGTTGGCTGCTAGAACACAGCTATGAGCATAGATTTCCTTCTTTTCGAAAGAGAAAATAACATCACAATATCTGCCTTTCTCCCGTTGATATTTCAGTATTTTCATTATATCGCCGTATTTTGAAGAATTCTGATAATATGTTAACGAGCTAGCTGTCTTTTCCTCTGCTTCAACTGCTTCTTCTTCATCTTCAATCGTTGTTGTGTTGACGTCGTAATGTAAAGACGTTTCTTTCCTTTCATCAGGAAGTGTTGAAGTTTGACATAACTCCTTGACACCTTCATGTATTTCACAAGTATGAGCCATCTCCTGATGACCAGATTTGGTTTTGGTAACACGGGCTTCAGTATTGAAATTCAAACTCTCCTGTCCGTTACTCTCGAATTCACAGCTATCATTAGAGAACTGAACTTTCTTGTCGATGGGCGTGTCATCCGTCCTAACAGAATCTTCAGATAGTTTACGGCCAGCTTCAGAGGAATGGGGGTTAATGACAGTCCCATTTTCTGAATTGTCCACCTGTGGTAGAATGTCATGCCCAGCTTCTTGTACATTTGGCACGTCTATCGTTTGTTCAGTGAAATAATCGGATGTTGTTGTGTCATCCATTGTAAACGGTTGAGAAATTCAGAATTTTACATAAATGTATTGTTGTCAAAATTAACAAATTGCAGCATTGCAACCACGTGCTATTATTTACTTCCGGTGACCATGGTAGGCAGGGGGTGAACTGCCGTTTCTATCCCTAATTTAACCATCTTAACTTTTCACAGATATTACCTTCTTGCAGTTCCTTCTGTTCTAAGTAATGCGTGACATGTCTCGGCACATTTTACAAGACAAAAATTTAGAAATAAAGCCAGAAGTAAGCAATATCAATAAAGGTTATTTCCCCTTGTTCGGTTGACATTTAGACGCAAGCGTAGATCTAATTATGCAGGCATGCGTAGTCGCCGCAATCTGTTTTGGGAGGTTACTGCAGTTGTCCAGATTTGTACAAAAACAATTATTCTCCACACCTAAGCCAGTTACAACCTGTATATCCCAAACATATCGTTTTACAAATTATGGTGATTAAATAGGAATAAAATTTGGATGTGATCTGTTTGACAACCCACCATATTTCTTATTTGAAGTTGGAACAAAAATGTCAGGTATGAGTGAACTCCCTACATCTGGGCACCTGCCAACTCCAGATGTAAACACTTCACACATGGAAGAAGGCAATATCAACAATCCTAATCTGGTGAGTTCTCAGATCTTTCTGACAATATATAGATCTACATAAGTGGGTATCTATTTTTTTCCGACCACGTACGGTAGTACGAGGGAAGGTAATATTTTCAGCCGTGTGTGTGATTCTTTCCACGGGGGGGGGGGGGGGGGGGGGGCGGGGGTACATTCTCTTTAGGTCCTTTTTGGGGGGGGGTACCCCAAGGACCCACCCCTTGGTTAGGTCTGGTGTGGGCAGGGGAGGGGATACCCTAACCAAGGGACCCCCCCGTTAGGTTTGGTCTGAACAGGGGTACCCTAACCAAGGGACCCACATCCTCCCCTCTCCTTACTTCATCCAGGAGTGTCGTGGTCGGTGTTGCCTCGCAATGTTAATGCGAGGCTGTCTTGTTACATAATTTTACAAATTTATGGATTGTTTGTATGCTTCATTTGCAGGATTCTATTTTGGAACTGCACATCAGTCCCAATCATGCAATGACCTTATTGGCGGATCTGAGAGCACAACGAGACAAGGCGGACTATTGCGATGTTGTTCTGCATGTGAACGATCATGAGTTGTATGCTCATCGCTGCGTTTTAGCAACATATGGAAGCTTCTTCCACAGCATCTTCACCCAGAACCAAACAAACGAACAACAGCATCTCAGTTTTCCGAGTACAAACATCCATGTTCTAAGGTCAGTCTTGGAGTTTATTTACAGCGGAAGTATTTCGGTATCTCTTTCCGACGTGGATGAGTTGCTGGCGTTAAGCAGTACTCTAGAAATCAAGCAACTGGGGAAATCGTGCTTTGAAGCAATGCAAACACACCTGGACATCTCGAACTGGTTTGAAATTAAACAATTGGCCTCAAAGCACAAAATTCCAGAGCTAACACACGCAGTCGTTGCCTACGTAGCAGAAAACTTTGCATTCATTAAAGATGACAAAAGATTGGCAGATTTAGATGTGAAGGATATCCTTGCCGTTTGTAAGCGTTGCAACCTAAATGGGGACAAAGATGTTGAAATGTATAGGGTTCAGCTTATCGTAGATTGGATAAATCATGACTATGAATCAAGGGAGCGCTATTATGCAGAAGTAATGCAAACTGTTAACCCGGATAATCTTGATTCCAACGCCATTCGCTCCTTTTTATCACTTCAAACAATCAAAGGAAGCAAGATTTGTGAACATTTTGTAACACATGCCTTGATCAATTTTGTCAATGAGCGGGAACAGTTCGAAGAAGATGAAACGGCAGAAATAGGAGAAAAAGATGGTGAAAAAGTTACAGAAAAGGATGAGAGTGAGGCAAAAACATCCAATTTGACGGAAGGAAATAAGTTGCAGACAAGCATTGAAAAAGTGTGTGGGGATGAACAGAAGGAACTTGGCGAAACAGTAATGAAAATGAATGATACTGTGCATATATCCACGAGTGATAAATCGTCGGTAGAACAGTCTAATGCGAAGGACAACAACACTCAAATAACTAGGAGAACAAGTTATAACAGAAAAGTAATGAGGAAAACGCAAAAATCTGAGGAGAGAAATGATGAGAAAACTGAAGCAAAAGCAAAAGAAACACCAAACGCTGGAGACAAGTCTCCGACAATAAGTAAAGCGAAAAGAGGAAGACCAAGGAAAACCCTGGGTACTGAAACGTTATCCGAAGTGACAGTAAGTCAAGGTACTTTAAAGAAAGAGAAACTTTCCAATGAGAATCCTACTGTTAATAATGAAACAGTGCCAGCAAAAAGTGTGAAGAGAAGACGAACACGACAAAAGACGATCAGCACTCAAACTGCAATCGAGAAAGACAATAAAACCAACGTGTTTCCTCCAATGACAAAACGACCAAGAAGCAAGATTACACCTGGTAATGGCATTGTGTAACAGATTATTTACAATAAATGGATACATATATTTGGAAAAGAGAGTTACCTAAAGTTCTGCCATCTAGTTTTGATATGATTCTTTTTATACCTCCGCAGATACACCAAGGTTGAATTGTCCGAAGTGCCCTCGTTCTTTCCCTACGGACTGTCAGCTACGACATCACATGAAGGGTCACGGTTCCGACACGCCGTTCTTGTGTGACACTTGCGGCTTCACTACGATCCACTTTGGATCCATGAATGTCCATCGGAAACTTCATGATGGTAAACAAATAAGCAAATAAGCATGCGTAAACTACTCAATGTAATCACAGCTTCATTGAAAGAACGTAAAATCAAAGAATTTTGACCATTCGTTCCTTCCGCTGCAGAAAGCCAAATGTTACCATGTACATGGCCTGGATGTACTTACAAAGCGATCAGAAGAAGTCGATTAGAAGACCATTTGAACATGCACACTGTAAGTATCTTATACGGATTTTTACCATCCGCATATGCGGATAGGTAATAATTTCACACAGGTCTGTGTCTGTTCAGGCTGTAACTTTTGAATGACAAGAGCTAGGAAGTTCATTTTTGGTATACAGATACATCTTGACCATATCTAGGTCAAATTCAAGTATCAAGGTCATTGGATCAATGTTAAGGTCAAATCAAAAAATGACATATATTAACTAACTTTTACTCTTGTATGCTTATATACCACTAAAACTTATACAGAAGGTCAAGGTCATCTGAAGGTCATGGTCAAGGTAATCTGGAGATGAAGATAAATTAAAGGAAATCAATTTTCTATCTCTTGTAAATGTTTTTGTGATCTATGTGTTATGCGGATGGTACACCTTCGACTGAAAGGCATTGTTGTTGAAATATCAATTCCTACAAAGAATTCAATTATTCTTTGGGACCCTCACATAAATGCCACATGTTCACTGACAAATGTTAAGTCATACCTTGAACACTTGAGCCAACTGCAATACATTTTCATGGTCAAATGAACCTTGAAAACTTTTAGAAAAACTCAATGACTCTTAAACATTTACTCAAACTACAAATGTAATCAGGAGATTAATCTCTTGAAACATTTTCATCTGTATTATGTGACTAAAAACATGGCTCAACACATAATATTGCCTCTTTGAAGTTTTGTACTTGAATGAGCCTTGGGTGCCAATCACAACAACAGTACCATTTGCATACCTATTCACATATGTTTTTTCCTTGATATTAATTGGTCATTAATCCTTTCAAAACTTCCCTAATAAACAAATTCCTCATAAGACAATATTTCTGAGTATTATTTGAACACTGTTCACTAACAATGAAACCAATCAATTGGAATTAAGACACAAACCATCACAATGTAAGGTCCAGAAAAATTAATTGACTGAGTTGGGAAGTGTTAATAAAATAAGTTGAAACCATGGACCATATTCATTCAGGAAACAGCCCATATCATGAGTTTTGTGAAGGAATATACAAACTTATTTCCTGAAGGGATCTGAAATTCAAGGCCTCTGGTCCTTCAGGAAATAAGCTGTTACAGATCCCTGAAGGAAATAATTGTATATTCCTGATTATATTAGGTTTCTTATATTTTTTATTTCATTAAAATATTAATTTATTATCATTAATTAGATAAAAACAGTGAAAATACAAAGGTATTCTCCAATTGTTCCAAAGTAAACAAAAGGGCAATCCCCTGTATGATGTCATCAGTAAGGAGCTCCCTGATTGGCCCATACTTATAATGACATTATCAGAGGGTAATCCAAGAGATTATCCCCTAGAAAAACCAGGGAATAAAAATTTATTCAGTAAATAAACAGATATCATTTTTTGTATTTGAGAAATGCCCTCTCTTTTATAACAGATATTGAAACACAAATGCAATTTATTTACATTTCAAGATAATTAATATATATTTTCAATATAGCTACCAATGTTGACAACTTCTTGCATCAGATCTATGCACCATTTCTTCATGTAAGTGTTCATTTTATGATGTCAAACAGATAACATCATGAGTTTTTGTGGAGGAATATAGACATTTATTTCCTGAAGGGATCTTAGGAAATAAATATCTATTATAAATACAGCAAAAGTCTCAATATAAGAGATAAGAGCCAAAACTCATGATAAAACTGCATATTCCCTGGTTTCCTTGTCAAACTCTGAATAAACTGTCTATTTTCTGCGACAAACTTTGGATAAACTCTTGGATTTCCCAACTGTGATGTCATTGTGAGTGTCAATAAATCAGGAAGCTGCTTACTGATGGCATCATAATGATGACATCTTGGGAAATCCCTTTTGTGTAAAATAGAAATTACAGAAAAATTGAAAAACAAGCTGTTTTGTGCATTTTATATTAAACTGCAGTTATTGCAACAAGTTTGAGACAATAAATGGTTCTATCAGCTGAAGGGTCATCAAATAGTTTCAGTCGCAGCCTACTGTGCCTAGAATACCAGTGGAAGCCACAAATGTTCAACAAATTTAAAATATATGAATTTTGGCACAAAGTGCATAACAGGTCTGATCCCTAGCATAAATCAAAGGCAACTGAAGAGCCCAGGGCTGGAAGTCACAAGGGGTCAAGGGGTGCCTAAACAGCCAGAGCTAATGGAAAACTCCATGGCAAACTGGTCCCTGGATAGGAATTAGTGAACCCTGGATATCTACCAAAAAATCATCAAACTGAATAGTCAGAAGGGTCAAGTGCATCTAATTAAGGTTTCCATGGCCAAATATGGTCATTATGTTAATTATCATAACCTTATATGGTCAATCATGTGATATTGTGATAATTATGCATCCAGTAATATTTTACCATACATATGGACCCTGGAAAAGCCAAAATAACTGTTGCAAAAGGCTTTTAATTGGCTGGAAATAACCTGGAAATTCCCAGTTATTACATCATTTCCCAGAATGAGGCTAATTAGATCATCATTACTTTCCAGCAATCAGACATCTTATCACACACATTAATTCATTCTTACCAAAAGAATTCATTTCCAAATAACACATTTTTTTGCAAAAGCTGTACCAATTGATATTACAAGAACAAACACATATATGTGATAATAAGTTGCACATATCATTTCACATTTTTTCTTGCCATACCTGCTTCTACTCACTTTACAAACCTCCTACAGCAATAGCTTTGCGAAAATGGACGTCCGCATTTTGGCCAGCGGTAATGAACGAGAACACTGGAAACAACTTTAAAGACAGAAAAGTACACAAAACTAAGGACTAGGGACAAATTTTCACTTTCTTCATTTCACACACATGAACTACAGTTCCTGCCAACGAGAACACGGGCCCAGATAGAATCATTACCAAGCCAACTGGAGGAAATGCAGAAAACACTGCTTGCTACTTCCCGTTTCGCTTCAATGCCATGGATCTTAGACGTTGCGTCTACACTCCCACTCAAGGCTTTTATTGGTGTGCTACCGTCTACGACTACGACACTGATAACAAATTCGGCGCATGTCCAGACGGTTTGAGCTCTTCTTTTTCTATTTTAGTTGAAAGGTCTTTCCCCTGTAGTAGACAGACAACTGTGCATTGCCAAAAATTAAGCTTTTAAGACCTTAACTATTCAGTCTTTTGTCAAATAGTTCACTGGAGTGAAACTGCAAGTGCAAAAATCTATATCTTGCTGACACATTATTTCCGTCATAATTTATTTTCCAAATCTTCATCCCTTGAATGACTTCAGCAGTAATATAATCCATATTGTCAGGTTGTATTAGGAGTTATACCTTGTGGTGACGCAGACATTGACACCGTTGTAGATTATTGTGGCTCAAGAACGAACGACGCCACCACAGGCGGCCAGGGTAGTGGCAAAAACTGTTGTTCGGAGTTCTTGTATAACGGTGTTATTAGGCAAGGATGCACCACCGACGTGCCGAGTCCAGCTGGCGACACCAGAGCCTGGTGTTCCATCAACAACAACTATGCCGGACGAACTGAGTGGGGCTATTGTGATGGTCAGGCAGCGACAACTACGCCACAACCGATTGGTATAACGCAACGCCAAGATGTTAATTTACCTAGAGAAAGCCTTCTTAATAATTAGCACTGGAATTTTCTCGCATTAACTACTAAACCGCATGATACTAGAGTAGTTATGAAACACTAATTATACTGGAATGAAAGACGATTAATGTTGATTTTCAATTTTAGGACTTAAGCGTTGAATTCAGGCAGTTGATCATTGTTTACTGTTTTCCAAATCCAGCACTGATTTTCCAACAATTTGTCTGCTAATTGGATTTTGCAGGTTGGAATTTTCTGAAACATATCTGGTCAATTTTCAGATTTAATCCATGAGATTACTCTTCCTTTAATACTAGTCGCGACCCGCACTTCCTACGGTTTTTATGATTTAGCTTGTCGTATTGTTTAGTCTCGTTCTCAAATTTGGACACACACCATATGTATATTTCTGATTACTTGCGTCCAGTCCTTCCAGTCCAGTCCTTGGCACCATTTTTGGGTATAATTTGAGTGCATTTGTGTTGTTCAGTTCCAATGGTTTCTTTGAAACAAATCTTACATTATCTCCGGGTGGGGTGATATTTCAAAAAAAAATACAATCCAGAAACAAGGCTAAAGAAATGTATTTCAAACTAAACAGCCTTTTCAGGATCCTAAAACAAGCTGCAACAGTTGGAATATGTGATCAAGCATTAACAGTTTTTGACATTCTTATGAGCAAAAATTGACACTATTCTCACGTAGGACACGTACTTTGTTTGCATGTACCTTGGGTTTGGTACTTTGTCAGGATAGTGAAGTGCCAGATACACATGGCTCATGATTCTAGGTCTTCATGAGATTCTAGCCAACTTCACATCTCAACATTAGCCATTATTGTTCATTGTTCAAAGCTGTAAATTTAGCAAGATTAGTTTCACAGTTGCATGTTTGTGTGTACATAAACGTCCAAAGGCGCGGGTGATTGTTGTGTTGAACAGTTCAATAGCATTCTGCAGTAGTGATGTCAGTTACCCTTGGAATCTTCAGGAACAACTGGAGGGAACGGGAATGGTGCTTCTTGTGTCTTCCCTTTCATTTACCAAGGTGTTTCGTATGATGACTGCATTACGGTCGCTGCATTTGGGCCAGATGCCTTTTGCTCTGTAACCAACAATTACGATGTTGATGGTCTGTACGGTTACTGTACGAATGAGGACTCGACGACGACCACCACCACTACAACTACAACAGCTCCATTCACCGAAACTACGTCAACGGATACCCTGACATCTAAACCAGCACAGTCAGGTATCAACTGTGGTGGGGCATGACCGATGTTTATTTCGATGCTCTTTCGTCCCTTTTCGAAGTGTTGAAGTGGTAGATTCAAATTGGTTTGTTTATCCCAAAGTCTTGGTGCATGTTTATTTTGCCGATAAAATGTCCAATCTTTAGTTCTCTTGATACTTCCAATGGGTGTACAAATATGATCTTTATTTATTGTATGTTTAATCTCTCGTGGAAATGTACAGTATTTGAAGACTTTTTCTTGTGTGAGATTACTGTTGATTGCCGTAAGTAATTTACTGTATATTGCACTGTCTGGTTTGAAAACGTCTGTCTGTACTGGCCCAAGTAAAAATCTAACATTTGACTGGTTGTGGTACATTTGGTGTTCTTAGTTAATATAAGCAATAGCTCAGGCAAAAAAGGCATACGTCGTAAAATCCTAATAAAGTTTCCAATGAATTTTTAAAATATGATTTAATGTTCATAGTGTCATTATTATAATAATAAATCAAGTGCCTTATTAAATTAAATACTTTCAATTTTGCTCAATATTTTCCACATCATTTTACGAATGACAAATTTAATAATGTACAATTTTACCATTCTTTGTAGGTAAGGGTGGTATTAGTTTTATAGCATAAAGTTACCAGTGGCATTTGTCCTATTAACTGTTTTGATATCCTCTACTAATAATTAAAACTGTAAAGAATTGCAAATCTTGTTTCCTTTAATGACCAACACACCCTTATAATATTCTTGCAAAACTATTTCCAATCTTTTTCTAATGCGTATTTACAACATTGTTATTTATTTGGTTTGGTTTTACTTCGCAATACCTTCGTATTTCTTTGGTTCTGTTCCTCCTTTGATTTTTCTGGTATCATTTTGTACATACACTTGTAATATATTCTCACAATTTGTAATACAGAAAAATGTAACCAATTTCCAAGTAATATACAAAAGCGTGCGCTTGACTTATCGTTGAACAAGTTTTATTCCTATTTGACCTGATTTATCAAATCAGGACTACATTAATCTACGTAAATCACACTCATGTTTTCCACGTATTTTTAGTAAATATCATTCATCGTTTAATTTTCAGCGTGTCCAAGATACCTTTTTGAGGATGGGGATGAGGATCTTCAAATTTACGGAGGAGACGAAGACGATAGTGCCAACACGAAGGATGAATGTCAGGCGTCCTGCTTGAGTAGGGCCACAAATAATCCATCAGTAAGTATTTCTTGAGATTAGGAATTGTTTTTAACAATGGGCTATTTCACTATTTCAAAATTTGTTGAAGGCTATCAAAGGCAGAAAATTGAGTCGCCATAGGCAAAATTGCCTTTAGTCATGAAAAGTCCCAACTGCAAGCAAAATTGTGACTTTTGCGAATGGTCAGCAAAAAAGAAAGAAGAAATAAAAAGTAAAAAATAGCGTGGATAAGTTCCCCGAATGCAAAATGGTATTTTTGGAAAAGTCCAAATGTGTCATTGTGTTTATTTCCTGTATTTTATAGACATGCATAGCCTTCGCCTTCGACACGAACGGTAATAAATGCTGGATACACGACGCAAATGACAGAAGGGAGGGAACAACCGATGTGGCTACATACACAACGTACAGAAGGCAAACACAACAGAACCCAGCATATCCTAATTGTGATGCAACTACTTTGCCACGTAAGAATCCTTCCTGTCCTTTTCCTTCAACAGCTTAAGAGTTAGAAATGACTTTGTAAATTTAAAGGTAAATGTTCGACAAACAAATAATCCTGTCTGCAATAATTCGATTACACGTTTTGCGTTCTTTGTGCATTCACCTTTTATTCTGGAGACGACTATGTGTGATGCACTCACTCACAACTGGCGGAAGAAAAAAGTCAAATTTTTATACGTTATCCTAAAATTGCACCAGATGTCTCACATAGTAACACCCTCCCTACCCTTCCCTTTCCATTGCTATTGACGGCATATTTTTTAAACAAAAAAGGAATATTCCACAACTACCGCCATCCATCAAGGGCATAAACTGTCACAAATTACTGGGTTGCCTTCCAAATCAAAAATTACTACAAGCCAATATGTGGTGGCAATATTCTACCACAAACATTGGTACCTTATTTAAATTTAATTTTAAAACTTTAAAATATACCACTGTTAAAGGTAATTTTTCTGTGTTAAACATATTTTAGTGACTTCTGGTAAATTCCCTATGTTTTCCATGTCAGGGAAATGAAGATCCGAATTTCCTGTTTGCCTGATTTTTTTTTGTCAAAAAGACCTTCTGTGAAGCAAACAGCTGACCCAGTTGGAAAAATTTCTGCTCAAAATTACCTCACTAACAATGCAAAAACATCCAGGTTAGGTCACACACTGTACCCAAAGCAAAAAAAACTTGTAGATTGTGATCGACTCGTCTAGTTCTCCTGTTCTCCCCGTGCCATGGCAACCCTGTTGAAGAATATTAACTAGGTTGTTCCCTTTATCAATCCCTTTACGATTTGGTCAGTATTTATGTTAAAATTCTCTTCTCGTCTTAAAACAGCTACCGGTACGTATCTTTAGTTTTAGGGTGAATATTAACATATATTGTATGCTAACTATCCAACACGAATCCCATTTGTGGACTGTAAGTTAAAGTCCACAGCTCCCATGAAATTGCATGTACAGATAATGAAACAAGAGGTTAACTAAAATGTAACAACTGAAAATTTCATTGAGGTAAATACCGTGCAATCTAGCCCCATGGATTATCAAAGTGTTCTTGCTCCGCCAATGAGTCAACAAAAATGGAAAAATAATAAGTAACACACTGGTTACTCTCCATAATATAATGTTTGTGAAGATTACGTTTGTTTGTACTCTGTCGGTTTCTGGAGGTGCAGCATAACTTTCAAAGTGGCCGGTGTGCATCGTATTTACTTCTGGTTAAGGGAGAAAAAAACAGAACTAACTGAAAAAAGTCCCATAAAGACATTGTTTTTTTTTTGTTGCGTACTAACAGCCCCGAATTGTGAGTGGAATATGCAGGAAAACACCCATATCTTTGGAGCGCAACAGGTGCCGGAGATTTCATCACTTACAGCCTGTTTGTCTTATTGCTCGAGTCGTCCCAACTGTCTTGCGTTTGATTTCCGACGCAGCATTTCAGGCTGCTATCCACATTTTAATGCTGAAGATCTGCGCCGAATTGGTCCTGATTCGGACCTGGACTACTATCAGAAGATATCGTGTCAAGAACAAACAGGTTATTCTTGCTGGCCCCTGAAAAAAATCGACATGTATGTCTGTGCTTTTATTCTTTGAAACCAATGAAATCAACTTTGGTTCCTTCACTCCATCCTCGATATTTCTCTGCGTTACATGTCGGTAATTGCGATTAAGACCATTCAAATAGTCTCTTGTTGCGTCTTATTTCTGCTGTTTTATTTCACAATTATCTTACGAAGGCTAATGGTGAATGTAGAACAAGGAATGCCAAATTGGTGTTTTTATTTCAAAAGTAGAACACTGACAGTGGTCGACAGAAATCCTATGATGTACAACACTGAAAAATTCGTCATTGATTGGCACATAATGATTGAATTTTTCCGCAATACATAAAATCTTTCTTTAAACGTATTGCAGATTAAATGTTTCCATCCTTAATAACAAAAGCTTCATTTTACTAGTTGTGATGTATTCAACACTGGAAAATTCGGTATTGGTTTATTTCCAAATAATGACTGAATTTTTCCTCAATACATAAGACTTTTCTTTAAATGTATTACTAAAAGTGTTGCCACCCAGATGTTAGAATTTCATTTTAGCATATTCTTTAGCATTGATCACTATTTGTTTACACTATTGAGCTCTATTAGCAGATATTCTTGATATAAATTTTATATTTAATTTTTTATATTACAAAGCTAGAATATGTAACACTGTTAGATGAGTTTGCCAAGATTCTGTTATGAACCGGTAGAATTCACAGTAGTTTATTCCACGTAGATTTACGGTGTACATGGGAGACGAGGGAAAATACTCATGCATTTGGAGCACAGCTAGTGTCGGGGATCTCGACCGTCCAAGCTTGTCAAGCATATTGTGCGAGACAACAAAACTGCGTCGCTTTCGATTTTCGTCGCAGCAATTCAGGATGTTATCCGCACTTCAACGCTGTCGATTTAAACATGATTGCTTCCGATCCTGACCTCGATTATTACGTAAAACTGACTTGTACGACCAGTATGTCATTTCCCATTTTATGCATGCATTGCGGTCTGCACGTCCAACAAACCAGCTGAAAACTATCGATCTAATTCTTTTTACATTTGTTTTCCTCCAGGTTCCGCGTACAGGATTTTTTCTTGCCAAACTAATGTCTGGTGTTTGCTTTGCACCAAATGATGTTTTACCGACTCATTTGAATGCTTCAGTCAATGCAGATTTCACACGATTACTACCTAGATCATTGTGCTCCATTCCTCAACCTACAATTATAAGATAGAAGTTATCTTTGCACGAAGCTACAAACTTAAGTTATCTGTTTCTGTGGATAAACTCCTTGTTTATTGCATCGTTTAGTGTGTACCATCTTCGACGAATTCAGAAACACACAGGCGCAGGGGGGTGTGTATCAGAGTACCAGAACAACTGTTGCCGACTGTCGAGATTACTGTCAAAATGAGCAATCGTGCTTTGGTTTTGACTGGGAGAGGAGCACACAGCGGTGTTACTCGCATTTCTCACAAAGTAACCTTGTCCTGGACAAACGATTACAAAATGATGACATTGATCTCTACGTAAAAAACTGCGGTAATAGATACTTCCATGTTCAAATATTTTTATTCACCGCATCTAGAAGTTACTCACTGTTCACAAAGCTGTTAAAATTTCGTTGATTATCTATGTTCAGGTTGTGAGGATAACTTTATAATCAATACAAACCAAAATGCCCCTGGTGCTGCGGAAGACACTTCTGCAAATACCCACAGCACATGCAGAACGTCTTGTCTTTCCAAAAGCATCTTGAAGTGTGCAGCCTATGAATTTGATCGCCAGAATAATCGGTGCTGGATTCACGGGTCATCTCCGGCAAGTCTCAACCCTGCAAATGAAGTTGATCACTATTCAAGACTGCAATGTATAGACCCAGGTCGATAAGGTTAAATTTATAGAAGTGCTTCACATTCACATAGTTTCACGTGAACAAATGACGTTTTTAGGACAACGTAGTAGTTGGTGAACGTGGATCACATCTTGTGCTCGATGGCTCACAGGGAAAATTGAAGCAAGTTATTACTCACAATATGACTCGCTCTAGATTAAAGCTATTTAAAAACTGCATGGAAGTGTTTTCACAAATTGATATTGAACTGATGAATAGAAATTACTTCACATAGTCGGCTTTGCTACAGATAAGTTTAAGTCGCAATGATATGAGACATATTAATATTTCATCAACTTGGTAAAATGACGTTCAAAGTCAACATATTTGTGCCTTATATCCTTTAGGATGCGTCGATACATTTGAACAATTTACAAATAAGAACGCGGCAGGGGCCGAGTTGTTTGCATTTGCGGATACTCTTTTTGAGTGCCAATCTGCTTGCCTCAACAACCCATACTATGATTGTCCTGCCTTCGAGTTCAACCCAAGTTCTAAAGAATGCTGGATTCACACTTCCAAACCGGTTGGGTTGAACGACATAGATGGCGTAACACATTATTCGAGAATTCTGTGCGTTAGTGAAGGTTGGAAGCTATTTCATTAAATTGACCAACAGTTCAGTGTGCTTCCATCTCTTACAATTGCCATGAACGAAAGTGGTACCATTCCCACGTTACATTTTCGCGCACATGGTTTGCAGACTGCTTCAAACTCAATGAGAATCAAAATGCTGGTGGAGCTACTCGAGAGAGTCGTGGAGATTCTTCAAAGTCAGAATGTGAAGCAGTGTGTCTCAGTAAATCATCCTCAGAATGTGCTGCCTATGAATTCAATAGGGAGAACAAAGAATGTTGGATCCACGCAACTAAACCAAGTAGCCTCAATCCTGCTAACGGAATCGATCATTATTCGAGGATAACGGAACGATGTGCTTCTGGAGGTAGTCTAAAATGCGTTTGTACAATCTACCACAGCCACTGTGAAACAATTGTAGAATGAAAAGATCACATGGACATGTTTTAAGTTTAATCGTACACTTATTCACAAACGAAGGGACACAACTCGGGACTGGAGAGAAGGACCGAATCACGTGTCACAATAGATTTTAATCTGCACTTTGTTTCAGAAGTGTACGTACAGAACAGGCTGCAAGTACTTTCTACCTCCTTTTATGAATAAAGACCGCAATTATCTAACCTAAACCTAATTACCATTGCTAATTGTGGGTTCTGGTCATTACCGTTATTAACAACATTGTTGACTGTTACTACTAACAAAAAAATGGAGTTATTGTTCCCCATGCTTTTTAAATGCTTTGCCCAAAACGCAATTCTGCAATAGTGGGATTCACTACCATAGACATAAGATTTTGTCAGAGACGATCTGATTTTGCTCAAAAGCAGTCTACATCAAGTTTTCGCATTGTAATTTCAAATATGTACAACCAGCTTCTGCTGAAAGTAACACAATTTTTCATCATACTTCTAAGCTTGCGTGGACACTTTCCGAGAAACTCGGGACAGAAACGGTGCCAGTGGCCAACAACAATCTGGAATTACAACCAACGCGGCTTGCGAATCAGCTTGTCGTGCAAAACCCTTTGCGGAATGTGGAGCCTATGATTTCAACACGGTGGGCAATACTTGCTGGTTTTTCACTACAGAACCAGCATCACTGAGTAATTTCCCTGGTGTTAACCACTACACAAGGGAACAATGCGCAGGTATGTTAAACAAACATATCCAAAACTGTGAATTAGATTCCGAACACTGCATAATACATCCAATCAGTAAATGTTGTACATAACAGCACGGGAATAATCTGTACTTGAATTGTGTGGTTTTGCCATATGAATACCTTACCAAAGCAACATGGCACAAATGTACAACTTTTCAATAATGTATTTTATTACCACCAGACTGCACAGACACTTTCACCAAATTTGACGACATGAACGGCTCTGGAGGAGAACAGGAAAGCGGTGTTTCCACTGAATCGGCCTGTAGAGCTGCTTGTCTCGCAAAGAGTTTTGAACAGTGCCGTTCATATGATTTTAACAGGGATGCAAACACCTGCTGGCTTTTTACAACAGAGCTATCATCCTTGAATTCGAACACTGATATTGACCATTACAGAAGAGATCAGTGTGCTGGTAAGTATTCAAGAATTCACTCAATTTCATATCGAAGAATGATATAAGTACACTTCAAAGTATTCAAGAAACTACAAATGAGTGACATATATGTATTTCTTTGTTCCATAATGAAACGCCTTTTTTGAATTGACGACAATAGTTTAACATGGCCTAAATTACTTTTTTCCACACACGTATTGTTTCATTTGAAGTCTTCTAATTCTGCATCTTATATTTGGTCGCTGTAAACAACTGACTTACGTAATTTTTGTAGGAACGCCAACACCTACTGGTACCGGTACCGGTACCTGTGTCGTTACTTATACATCACAGGATAACACAGGTTCCAGGGGAGGAAGTGAACAAGCAGCAAGTGTGGTAAGGAAAATACGTCAGAGTACAGAAATTTGTAAAAGTCCCGATTATGATGCCTTGTCCAGCCACCCCTAATTGCTATGGGGAGCGTATCTTGAACCCACCCGTGGGTGTCTCGTTTTCTTTAGTATGCCAATACCCTCCGAATCCTCTGTTAACGTTTGTTACTGTGAATGCTCCATACCTCTCGTACTACATTGAGGTGTTCAAAGTTTCCTGAATAGAACGAAAAAGCACACCAATGTGATTAAAGTACCGATCTGTGTCAAAATTATCTGGTATTTTCGGAAGAAAGTGACTGATTCAACAAAAATTTTGAAAGAACAATAAGAAACCATTATTTTTCAACAAGTTTTATTATTTTTCTCATGTAGAACACTGTGCAAGAATGTCAAGATGCGTGTACTGCGGATACTAACTGTCTTGCTCTGGACTTCGGCCGAAACAAATGTTGGCTCCACACAAGCGCAAATTACGCGAGCTCCCAGTTCGACGACGCTTCAGTAACTCAATACGTAAAGGTTGATTGCAGCACAGCAACTCCCACTGGTACTGGCACTGGTACTGGTACTGGTACCGGTCAAGGTACGTAGTTTTTGGCTCTTCAGCAATGGTTTCCATTCCATGTGTTTTGGTCTTTGATACAATTAGACTGGATAACATGAAGATTTCTCCTCAATATATCACCAATGTCAATGAAATACTTCAACCGTAAATCTTAATTGTGAACATGTGCAATTTTATTTATCGTCCAGGTTACCAACTTGGTAATTATTGACTTCTTTTGTATTTGTAGTTTGCACAATAACATACGAAAAGAAGTCGAACACTAACGCCTCTGGAGGAACTCAACAGACTAGTATTTCAAGCCTAAGTGCCTGTGAAGATGTAAGAACTGCCGGAGAAATAACATTTTTCTTGACATAAGCCATATTACTTCTAATTTCTGACGTAACGGCAATATTCACTACAATCTTTAAAAAAATTGACGGTACTCAAAATGTATTGATATAAGGTTTGAAGTGGGAATTTGCTACATGTCATGGGCTCTTTTGGACTTGATTTTCAAGCTAGCCGAAATTCAAACATGCAGCCAAGAAAAGGATCCAGGTTTATTTTAACCGCTAAGCACGACCTAAGTAGGCGGAAAAACTGTCTACTTCTTGTTACTATTCCTTTAGTGTTGTCGTCCAGGCCAAGAAATATTTTTCTTCTTTAGGAATGTGACAAAACCAGTACTTGCAAATCCTATGATTATTCAACTACAAACAACCAGTGTTTCTTCCATAACAAAGATGAGCAAACTCTCATGGATGAAGGCAGGATAAGAACTGGAGTCAATGGTGTTGATCATTACGTGAAGACAGAAACTTGCGGTAAGTACATGTGATTCTTCACAAATAAGTACAAATAATTAGTCCGGTATTTGAAGAAGTTCTAGTTAATATTTCAAAATGGATGAATAACGAGTTCTCTCCACTTACTATTAAAAAATCAAGGAGTGAACAATTTCACTAGGTGACTCGTACCTCGTGTCTCGTGTACAAAAGGCGCCTCGCGTACCTCGCATCTCGCATACAAAAGGCACCTTGCATCTCACGTACAAAAGGCACCTCACGTACCTCGCATCTCGCATACAAAAGGCACCTTGCATTTCACGTACAAAAGGCACCTCACATACCTCGCATCTCGCATACGAAAGGCACCTCATATACCTTTTGTCTCGCGTACAAAAGGCACCTTGCGTCTCGCATACAAAAGGCACCTCGCATGAATGCCCC
>JBCAUG010158284.1:0-20285 GCA_038406175.1 Haplosyllis leylae | reverse complement strand
ACAAGATAAGATTTAATTCAAAATATTCAAATTTGTTTGAATTACACCAAACTTTGAATTAAAAGGCTCCAAAACTTCGATTTACTGTGACTTCAAACTAGGTTAGTCCTTAAAGTGGCTTCAATCAATGGAACTTCAAATTAACTGTGTTTGAATTAACAGTAATTTTTAATATGGGAGAGATAGGGACCTTGCCAAAGATTGAGAGAATAGCTTGAATTAAGTGAAGCTTCGAATAAACAGTGTTCGAATTAACAGGAACAGACCTGTATAATGCAATTTTCATAAATTATCACAATTTAAATTTTACAGGTAAGGATTATTTAAAATTACTGACCTTTTTTGAAAAACAATATGTGTTGATTGGTCAACCTCTTTTGTTTCACCATCACCAACTATTAAATTCTGAATTAGCCAAGCACCGCAAATCTCTTGCATGTCTTCATTTCGGTAAAAAGTTGTGCCATTTTCTGTTAAATTTGGGCTTATTTTGGGATGAAGAGTTTGATTTATTTTATATCTAAAGGCGCCCTGTAAACATATCTAAATATACCCACCCACAGTGAAAGTAAATTCGAGTAGCTCTGGATGTGAAGCGGTTGGACGATGGACGACTTAGAGTTCGGCAGGGCTGTAGAAAGAGCCCTTTCTTCGCAACACAAAACAAGAGCTTTTTGTAAATAAAAACTTTGGCTGGAGGCCACAGATGATAGAAGAGAACGATAACATGACTTTTTGATGGCTTCATAGACAGAAAATGGCAGAGGAAAAGTCTTATCATGCAAGTTTTTCGCCACAGCTGAATGTGTCAGGTCTGCCGTGTATTGATACGAGGCGATTTATCACCGTCTTCTGTCATGACATATTCATTACGTGATTTTAGGCTTTTCAGGAAAAAAGTTGATGATTCGCCACGGGTTTGAACATTCAGATATTGAAATTCTCATTCTCAACTTTGCTAATCTGACTTTTTAAAAAAACCAAAGCTGTTGAATTGAGAAACGTTAACAACAAGTGTTCAGCAGAGACATTTATTTCTTGAAACATTGCAAAATAATTCTATTTGAGCAGAATGGCTAATTAAATTTCAAGGAGTGAACAATTTCACTAGGTGACTCTTCACCACGCGTGAATCTCACCTCAGGTGAGCGAATCTCACCTCACGTGAATCTCACCTCGTGTAAGTGAATCTCACCTCACATGAGTGAATCTCACCACATGTGAGTGAATCTCACCATGTGTGAATGTCACCTCACGTGAGTGAATCTCACCTCATGTGAATCTCACCTCACATGAGTAAATCTCACCTAGCATGAGTGAATCTGACCTCACGTGAGTGAATCTCACCTCGTGTGAATCTCACCTCATGTAAATCTCACCTCACATGAATCTCACCCCACATGAATCTCACCTCACATGAATCTCACCTCATGTGCGGACTTGTGCAAGTCTAAACTTAATTCATTACCAGACTTGTGCAAGTCTAAATTTAAGTCATTACTCATTACAAGACTTGTGCAAGTCTAAATTTAATTCATTACCAGACTTGTGCAAGTCTAAATTTAATTCATTACCAGACTTGTGCAAGTCTAAACTTAATTCATTACCAGACTTGTGCAAGTCTAAACATAATTCATTACTAGACTTGTGCAAGGCTAAACTTAATTCATTACCAGATTTGTGCAAGTCTAAACTTAATTCATGATGAGAACTACCAGCCCCCCTCACCTTCTGTATCTGAGGTTCATTTCAATCCCACCTCGCATGGGCTCAATTTCACCTCACATGCTCCCCTCCACAGAAAAATAATATCTTTCACCTCGTGTGGAAAAATTCCCAAAAGAGTCATGCAGCAACCCAAATTCCATCAATAAGGTACCTCTACGAGTCACCAATGAACGAACTGTTCGCCAACCTAGCTTTGTCTCCATTACACAGATAGACGTAAAATGAAACACTCAGAGTGAAATGAAGTAAGAACATTACGGTTATCGATGATGTGTGAAAGATAACTGAGAAAGTTAGCACACACAAACAGAAAGGAAAAGTTTGGAAACAAAAGAATAATATGAAGGACTTCGACAGCTGCCTCGAGACCTTACAAGACGGCTTTTGCATTGGAATGGCTTTACTGGGAGTTTTTACAAATTCACAAAATTGACAATGTTGGCATTATAGCCAACTTACTATTCCCACACAGTCTGGGGTTTCCTTCTTTATTTGTACCACACTATGTTAGTAACTGTGTAAAAATAGATGACGGTAAAAAGGGATTACGTTTCAAGATTCTAGTCTCAATCTATAGCTGTAGTCCATTTCTAGTTGCACAGCTGAATCAAAATTGGTAATACAGTATTGGCATTCTTATATTGTGCAGAGTTTAAGAAAAACTCTACTAAGTGTATCAGAAACAATTTATCTGAAAGAGGTAGGAAACGTTTTTGGAAAACCTGGAATAAACTGACTCTGCAAAGCAAAGCATAGACAGAAAAATGAACAAATCACCAAGTATGACAGAATGGTAGTCTCTGCCAAAAAGATGTTAAATTTTAGCCCTCAAAATTTTATCTTTCTTTACCCGTGTTAGTATCATAAAGCTTTGGCCAGTAATATTTTTACGTATTTTCTGTCAGTATGAGTCTAGCCCACTTCAAAATGTTTAATTTCGGATTCTTCTAGATGCGTAGAAAGAAAAGCCACAGTACAAGATCAATGTTATAAGGAGAACTAAAAATTTTATTGATTTCATAAACTTAAATGTTGTTGTGTATTCTAGTAAAAATATGGACCTAACTGTACAAATAAAGAACATTTCTTCTTTTGGAAAAAAATTGAAGGACACAAGTCCTTTCTGTAAAGCCACTGATACCCCTATTTTTTACCTCTGGTGACATCTGCCCTGGTTTTCATAGCCGAGGTGGATCCCTTGCGCGCTTCTCGCCTGTGTAATCCTCATTTACGTCTGGTGTGACACCTGCTTACTGTTTGGAGGTATCCGAGCCTTTTGATCCACGCACTTGGAGGTCATGTATGTAAAGGACACTTCTCTCTTTGCTTTACATTCGATCATAAGTTACAATGGAATGCTTATGTTAAAGGATGTATTGAGCCGAAGAAATGTTTTTTTAATTCATTTTGCTATCTTTTTGAATAAGATATAAAACTTCCGATAAAAGTGGAGTTTTTACTATAAGGAACCCTAAGAACTTTTAAACCCAACTACATTTCTGCATAATACATAGAAAAACCGTGTTTTCGTCAATTAGTTTTTAACTAGTTTACTTTATAATATTGAATTTAGGGAGAACTGGAATAAATATGGTGTATTTCCTGGTACACAAAAAGCATGAATCGTCGATTATTTTTCCTGTTCTTTGAACTATAAACAGTAATCAATCTAAAGAATGTTAGTACGTTATGAAATTTCCCTTGATTCATTTTAACGTCCACGGGACGTGTTATCAAAATCAATAATCTTTCGCAAATAAACAGGCAATTAGGTAAATAGACAAAGCGTAATCATAGATCTAATACAATAATTTTAAAAATGTGAAGCAAATTACGAAGGTTATATTTCCAAACATTTGAACTTACATAACTAATGACATTACAAAAAACCCTGCTGGTGAAACTTTTCGACCCGAGCAGTTGTCAGATAAATATTACTGTAGTAAGTTGAGCGGGATGTTGGTAGTCTGGGAAATGTTAACGTTTATCGTGCTGGTCCACGATTCCGTTGATCCAGTCCAGGTAACTTGTGACTCGGCTGTAGAGTCCAAAACGACCGGATTGATCGCAGCCGAAAGGTAAGGCGGTGATGCCGAAGAGCTTCCAGTTCTGTTGCCCGGGAAGTCGGCACACAAAAGGGCCACCTTGGACTCCCTGAAAAGCCAAACGAGGGGTAAAACTTGAGTGGTTTTCAGGTCGACGAATATTTCTCAAACTTTTGAAGAGGAACGATAGCCACACGATTCAAAGGGATGAATTTTTGGCTGTTAAATGATCGACGTATCCACCATTTGCACGAACAGTGCTAATCTTTACGCAAAATTGACAACATTTGAGTTTGTCCTTGAAAATAATTCTGAAAAATCTGACAGATCTGAAATATCTAGAATATAATATGTGAGATAGACTCTATTCAGTGAAGAACATACATTCTAACAAAAGTACGACACTTTAATGACCGGTGTACCGTGAAAAAGATACCCTCACTAAAAAGGGAGGGGGGGTCGTTATAGCACTACCTCCACCCCTTAAACCTTAGGAACAGAGGTCCTGATCAGTTCCCCACTCTCCTTAAAACTTGAACCCTCAACACCTGACCACCATTTCCTCTTCTATCTTTTCCCCTTAAATCCCCTTAAATAAAAAGGAAATATAAAATTTGAATGAATTTACAGTTTCAAATGTTATAAAATTAAAACATTTAAATATAAATTTAAATATTAATATTTATTTGTTCTATTTTTAATTATTGAAAAGATTATATTTTGTTTTGAAATATATGAGATAATTAAAAAAAAATTACATTTTACTTCCACCGGATCTGACAGATTTACAAAAAGCGATGAGCTCAATCGAGTGGGATATGTGACAAAAAGACTTTTATTTAATTGTAGGGCAATTTCTAGTAATTCTAGCAATGTGATGTGGGTTGAAAGTCAATTTGAGTATGACATATCTAGATCTAAGTACCTCACAAGAATCCAGTGGCGGATCTAAGGGGGGCGTCCCTAGCGCCCCCTCTGGGTCCAATTTCTTTCATTTTCATGCAGTTTTCGGCCAAAATTTGGCAAAATAATAGGTTGGTGCCCCCCACCTTGGGGGTTGGCGCCCCCCCCGTCTGGGAAATCCCAGATCCGCGACTTGAATCTATATGCTTTTGAGTGGAATATGGGACAACAAAGTCTATTCATTAATTGTATGATAATTTCTAGCAATGTAATGTGAGTTGACAGTAACTTTGAGTAGGACAAATCTAGATCAAAGTACCTGACAAGATTCCCAATACACAGTTGTGTTTCCTGCACATATATTTGTCTCATTCTCAAAATCCAGCGTTTCATAGCAATCTTCTGCCGTCAGTAGTCCCAGTTGTGCCTGGTACAAGTCATTTGATTCAGAGCCTATCCAGCCTGAAGAGACAGTAATCGCCTTTATTTTGATAATAATATTATGGCCACATCTTCTGATATTTTCGAACAAATCAATTTAACACCACGTGAACGCATTTGAATCTATGAGGTGACTCAAAACCGGTCAACGAAGATTTCTCTCTCCAATTGTTGTCTGTGCGACAATCTCCTGACCACAGATTTAGAAATAAAGATTTACAATTTGTTTACACATAACTTAATCATGGTGCCCAGCAGATGCACATGAAAGGAGAGTCCACTTTTTGGAGGAAATATTTTGCATACCCGTTGCGTAGCAGTGCATCCCCAGTTGCAATTGATCTTCATCACCAGGCTCGGGAAGGCATACCGGGAAAATCTTGTCGTTGAACGGCACAGATTGAGATAACCTGGAGAAGAGTTGCATTACCGTTTTAGTTATTACACTGTCCTATCTTACAATAAATATGAACGAACAATTTGTACTACAACTCAAGACAAATATATTCATAATTTTTTTAATTTACAAAACACCTAAAATCTTTTGGGAGAAAATTACTGTTTTAAATTTCAGAATCAGATACTTTTGACTTTTGTCACTAAAGGCTCTATCACAATTGCCAAATTAGGCATAATATGAAGTTTGCAACGCAGTGACTGATTGTACGTATTGCTGATAATTGCGGGTGGTAAAGTTGATAATGTACCTGGCAATAGATGCTTGGGGATAAGTATCTAAATTTTCGAAAGGCTCGTCTTCGCCTTCCTCCCAGACGTCAGCGATATATACAAGGTAACATCCTTCTGATTGATTACAGTCAGTAGGATCATGGCCTCCGATGAGAACCGTATCATTTACCCTGTCAAGTGTTTAACAATTCTTGTCATGTTCAGAAAACAAAGATATTTATAAGTACTTCGCTAGTTCAGCTTTAGTGAACATTCACTAAGTGCAGAAACCGACCACAATATTGTGTGGGACAATAAAGCCTATTCGCTTCAGCCAAATTCCGTTTTCTATTATTTTCTATTTATGCACTACATGTTTTATTATGCTACTACCAAGCACAGTCTGCTGTTTATTATGTCAGATCAGCAAGTGCAATAAGTATAATTATTATGACAGTTTTCTTGATATTTATGGATAACTAAGATATGGACAGTTAGTCAAATACGTACATGTCCCGGATGCATATTACAAAGCAGAAGAACAGATACATAGAGTTTACATACCTTACTTCGCACTCCCCATAGGTAACAAAGAGATCATCACTAATCAGAGTCCCACCGCAGGTTCCAAATGCTAGAACATGAAGAGATAATAGCTTTTTCACAAACACACAAAGTTGGCAATGTTGGCATAATTGCAAACTTTGTGTTCCCATAAATTTGCAGTTTTCTTCTTTATTTATTTTAACTAATGTTAGTAAGTGTGACATTAGAAATCAAGGGGTACATGACGATTACATTTTAAGGTAAAATACTACATTGGACCAGTTGATTTTTAATAGCAGAGCTAAAACAAAGTTGGCAACGTTGGCACTCTTGTATTGCGGAGAGAATGTAAAAAAAACTCTAATGTCAATTAACTCTTCATTCAAATCTTCGTTCAAACCTAATTCGAAAAGTATCATGTTTGTACTTCTGGACATTAAGTTTTCAGTAAAACTGATGTCAGAAGCCCAAGGCAGTCAATAACAAAGATCTAAATGCTAATTAGAATTACGAAAAGGACAAATATGTTTTTGTTGGTATTGCGTAACGCATACCCTGTTCTCTAGACTCTACAGACTTGAGTATTGGCTTTTAATATATGTTCCTTCCATAGCAATACACCAACAGCAACCGTTTTAATTAACTAAAGTTTCTTGAAATGTATATTGCAAATAAATAATATTTGCTTACATGTCTCCACATAAACTTGCCACCGCCATGAATTGAGTAATTCACCGCCTCCCACAATGCGTGCTGTCGGATGAGTGAGGTTCGGCTGGATATTCGATAAGCCACACATAATAACTACAAGAAGAAACAAAACAAACAGAAAATTATGAAGAAAACTGCGACGTGCTTCATTCCACTTGCATCTGCGCCATAGGTCTTGGAGTGGGATGTAAACTAGGATAACGATAACAACTGGCAACATTGTGACAATGCAGCTTGTGAAACATTTTATTTTGGAAAGTACTTTTAGCCGCTACGTCTCCTTTATCTATAAATTTGTTCAGAAATTGTGACCATAAAAATGAAACAACACTAGATTTATGTAAAACAGTTTGTTCTGACTTTTTTCTTACCCTCACAGAACTCTCCATTGTAGTTTCTGGGACAGACACAAACGGCGTTGTGGGTTTCGTTGATGTAGAGACAGCTTCCTCCATTCTGACATGCAACATTAGTGCAGCCTGGGTTCATTTCTGCAAAAAAATATTTAATAATGAAACTGCGATCAAAATGAAATGCAAACAACAAACAAACGATTGAAAAGGGAAATTGATAAGGGAAGAGAAACAAGTATCTATCAAACCATCGCAATTCCGTCCCATGTATTTATCATGGCAGGAGCAAGTGTACGTATTGTCTCCATCCGCACATCTTCCATGCACACACGGATCTGGATGGCATTCGTTGGTTTCTGAAAGTCAAATATATATATTCAAATTGTAATAACATAATTTAACCATGAACAACTTTGTACACGTCACATGATATTATTTGAAATTTAAGTAGTCAATCACTCACCTTACATGGCATATGGTATTAAAAGTACATCAGCGCTCTGTTTTAATCACTCATTTTTACCTTTCAGCAGTGGTGTGTGTGTAATGGATAATTTTCTGTGCTTGCAGTGCCCCTTTTGCTGTCAATGGTATTTTGTTGGAAATTTTTGTACCACTTTGAGTTTACTGCTTTGCTGAACTTACTTGTCTAATAAGTACCTGAGTGGAGCTAATCCCAACCTTACCTTTGATGTTAGCTAGATCTATGGAGACCTGTTAAGATGGCTGGTGATAAAATTGAATGATTGGTAGCGCAGTTGACTATCTTGATTGCTCTTGATTTGTATTATTGAATAAAGAAAACACTAAAAGCAAGTCCTTGTTTTGACTTATCCCATTTAAATATTTCAAGAGAACGTCTTTCAAATTTATTTCGAAATAACTATGAAGCACTTTTGAAAACTCTCGCTTCTATAAATTTAGGCTTTTGCACAGACTTTTATTCCACAATGAAGAAAAGTATGCACAGTTGGTAGTGAGTGGTGCGTGTGTAGTCACTTAACTTGGAATTGTAGTACATGTAGTCACCTAATTGATCATTTGAAGTGAGCGAGTAGTTTTAAGATGAGGAAAATTTGGGGTGAACATCTGTGAGGTAACATCAAAAAACACTGTGAAATCACTTGTTATTTCTTTGCATTTTGCATGAAAGTGCATCACAGCTGTTGGAAAATACCTGTGCAAGACTTTCCGAGCCATTGGTCAGTGCATTTGCAATTGTAGTCCATGAAGTATTCTGTGCACGTTCCCCCATTTGCACATGGGTTTGTGGCACAGCCTACATCTAAGAGAAAGAGGAACGTGAATTTTAAACACACAAACAGTAGGGAGGTAAATGATGGACACTAACACTGATATGTTGATACTCCGTTTGGAATTGTTCTTCGCTGTCGTGGGCGACATTGACCTAACTGATGAAAATGGTCACTAGGCGACCAGATGAGTCTTGAATAAGTATTAAAATATCAAACGAAATTTATCAGGGGACTTCATGTGGTTGTTTCAGAAGTTACCATAATGCAACTCTTCAGTTTACAGGGCACACACCATTGAAGTCTTGGGACCTCTACTCAGAGTTTCAAAACATTATACACACGAATCATGATTGAAACGTATATGGCCTACAGGTAATATATGAATAAGTGCTGGTATTCTACTCCCTGTGTTTTCTAGATACAGTCTCACAACCAATTTTTATCTGTTTCATAGAACCTATAAGCTGATCTAAATTGGTAAATAAATATGCAAAAGATAGTAACATGATATTACACAATGTTTTTAAATTGTAAAAATTGGTTGTACGACTGTGCTTGAAGATCAGGTGTGAAAGAACTCACTCAGAATGTAGGACAAAACAAGGCCACCTTTTACTCCATCATTGAACATGAGGGTGACATTGTTGGATCCGGAGAGGAATTCAGGAACTTCGCGGCCGAACTTTTGTACCAACAGCTAAATGAAAATAAAGAAAGTATATCTGAATTGGCTATCTTGGGTGTGAAATTTTTTTCATCGAGTCATCTGTCAAATACCTAATAGTCTCTGGAATTGAAAATGTGAGAGATCAGGTGGACTCCTTGATGAAATAGTGACCGTTATAATGCCACACCGTTATATGGCATCATGACATCATTTGATTCAGGAGACACGTTGCCAAGACGTTGGTTGCTTTATTTCGATGATGTGTTTGTTCATAATAACAAAAACTTTACTGTGTAATTTATATTTTTGTGCATGAACAAAAGCTGTGTGAAAGTTGAGCCGAGGTTTAATAAATTGCATTGAAAAATTACTGATCAATGCTAGTTAAAAGCGCTACGACAGTCCTCAAAATACAAAAGTAGAAATAATGTTTCAAATAAGAAAATGATGTTGTGCTGAATTTCAAAGTTCACAAAGAAGTTAAAGATATTGTCGTAAATTAGCATTGAACTGAACTCGCTCATTTATTTTGTAAACATTTGTCTCTTACGCCAGTCGATCAAGCCATGTGCCTTATCTGATGTAATTTCCTCAATATAGAAATAGATTATTTCCCCAGGAGGTGCCACAAAAGTCCAGCTGCAGGATTGATCCATTTGATAGTTCCATGGGTACCCTTCTGTAGCAACGTATTGCTTCTCACTAGTCACACTCAGCGTCATGTTACACATGGCCATGTCTGCAAAAGATGTCCATTTGGCGAAATGCCGCGTTACTACGATATCAAAGGCAATTACACAATAAAGGTTTACAGAACTCCTATTAAGACAAAATTCCCAGTGTTTTGCCCCAACCATTCTCTGTTCTCAAAATTTTCTCTCTGTGCTTTTTTTCTCGGCATCAAACTGTTTGACAACCACAGAGAGACACACTAGTAGTAGTAACCTCCCCAATACATTCAATGAACTATACCATTAATCTCTGGATAACTCATGATGAAATGAAACATTATTTAACGATGACTCTTGATAGAGATCCTCCGCTGATCCAGGAGCACTTATGCATCATTTTACAAATTGCCAGATTCATGTAGCATATCCAGAAGGAGAGATATATCAGCCTTGAGTTTGCTAGAGATTTACGCACATCCAAAAGAGCAGATTCATCATCTTAAAGTTTGCAAGAGGTTTGTGCATATCTAGGAGCACAGATGTACACTGTTATATTCTTATACTCACGCTGACATTGATCCCCAGCATATCCAGAAGGACAAATGCAACTTGTTCTGTTCTTGAAGCTCTGACATTCTGCCTCCTCTGGGCAAGGGTCGTCAAAAAAACAAGTATCTACATCTGTAAACAAATGTAAATCCTGCAAAAGCACTAGCTTCTTTATAAAAAGATTGTTTGTCTTTAAATCATTGTAATTTCTCTTGGAATTAATAAAACTACATTGCATTAAATCTTACCTTGACACTTGTCGCCTAATTGTCCAGGGGGACAGACACATGTGAAATTGAAGTGACCATCAACACAGGTAGCACCATCCCTGCATGGATTACTGGCACAGTCATCCCCATCAAGCACTGAAATTATTCAAAATACCGTCATATTACAATTCAGTATTTATCAGTATTTATTGGCTAAAATATGCACAGTTTTATCAAGATTTAAAATTAGAAAGATGAGAGACATTCAAAATATAATATAATGCTTTCATCTCAATTAGTAGTTGCCAAATGTACACAATAATATTTTCAAAATTGAAGTTCATATAAATAATTTGTTACTTAGTTTACCATGTTTGTATGAAAATATGAAATGGTTTTCATCATAAACATGATAAAGAGGACGTTATATTCTTGATATTTGCGACTCAGAACAAGGTACTGCCTTAACAGTGATAAAATTAAGTTACTTATCATTATGCCAACAGCAGGCATGACATTACATACATGTTTATATACAGTAAAAAGTCAATTTTATCAATGATGAACCATAAAGTGCGAAACAACTTAAATTACCTGTGTACGTGTTACACCTTTCATGTATTTCTGATATGAGCTTGTATCGATGAACAATTTTTTAAATGATAAGCATTATATTCTAAGTACTTTCTCTTTGGCCAAGGTATGACCTTTGTTGTCCGATGACAAGACTTAAAAGCATATAAACATTAAAAACATTAGAGGTGCCACTGTATCCACGAACGAGAGAAATGTGACCAAGTACTATCAACTAGCCGAATGACTAAATTCAAAAATATGTGTCAACCAAGTAACTGTTTGTTGCATCTGCTTGTTTCACCCTTTAATGTTTTTAATAGTCAGGCAAGTCACTTCATTTTGGTTTCTTAACACAGTTTTCATTATGTGGATGGAGTTGCATTCGGGACTTGTATACCTCTGCACAATGTTCACATTTATATGGTTTTACTTCGCTGTGTATGACTGAGTGACTCTTCAATAATCTTGGATTCTTTGTGCTGTAGTCATAGGAATCACAATATAATGGCTCAGCATCATGTTCACGAACATGTTTTAGTAAATCTGGTTGGTTCATAAAACCGTGATTGCAGCTTCTACGGTTGCAGAAGTGCAATTTGACCTTGAGGTGTGTAGTATGATGAACCTTCAACTCAGAGCTAAAAAAGAAGCTCTTTTCACAATCTGTGCATTGGTATCTTGGAGTGGAATGTACATATTGATGACGTGACAAACCTGATGGGGTGGTAAAAGTCATGGTACATTTTCCGCATTTTAATGCTGGGTGCCGTCATTTGTAGTGATCGTTTATCTTCATGACGGTTGACTTGTGGATGCCACATTTCGGGCATTTGAAGTATCACTCCTATTTGTGTTTTTTAAGGCTGTGGTGTGTGGTCTTGAAAGTCCCTTTGGGTGCTGAGGATGTTGCTGGTGTGTCACTGCCAGCAGCACTGGGGCTCAGCTTTACATCAACATCATCTGGTTCTGGGGCTGGTTCAGTTTTAATTATGGGCTTTCTTCGATGTGGTGGTTTGATCCTAATCGGGTCTTTGCAGAAGAAGTTCTTTCTGGCAGGCAGGACAGGTTTGGGGGGTCTATGCTTTGGCTTGTCATGCTCATCTATAAGTTTCTGTGCAGCTATCCGAGCTGAAGATGGTTCCTTACGAACTCTTGGTTTCACATTCAAAACAGACAAAATAATTTCTAATTCTTTCCATTTTCGCTAAACTTTAGTAGACTCTACACTATTGAAATCTTACCAGGATATGTGGATGAAGGTTCCACAGTCTCAGATGACGGTGATGGACGAACATCTGGAACCGAACTAGATGTCATGTCCAGAGTACTTGCAACAGGGGGCAGTTGGGAACTGGTAGCGACAGGAGGCTGGGAGCTGATACCTGTCGTTTCAAAGACGGAAGATGACGATGTCCTTAAACTGGTTACACTCCTCGTTTCAAAGACGGAATATGACGATGTCCTTAAACTGGTTACACCCCTCGTTTCAGAGACGGAAGATGACGGTGTCATTAAGCTGGTTACACCCCTCGTTTCAAAGACGGAAGATGACGGTGCCACTGAGCTAGATGTTACTATTCGGACTGAAAAAAAACATGATTTGAAAGGGTAACGTTTGTGATTCAGAAGTCCTGAAAGCAATGAAATTGGTTCAACTGTGTTGTATATAACCTACTAACCAAAAATAATGGTTTGAAATGCAGCCATAAAAAGAAGAATATTCCTGACCTGCGCAGAAAGCTCCAGTATATCCGGTTTCACATGCACACTGGGCTCTTCCGTTACTATCTACGGAACATGTTCCTCCGTTTCTGCAAGGCTGGTTTAACTGACATACTGCAAATGTAAAATATAAAATTATCATCTGCAGCTTGCAGAGAAATTCTGATGAATTTTTTTAGATAATTGTTAAGGAAATTTTACTCAGTAAGGTTACACTTTTTTCTCAAAACGATATTTCTCTCCGTAAAGTGTTATCATTTCCTGCTGGTTAAACTACATTTTAACAGAGAAAATGAAGCAGTTTCAACTGATACCCACCACAGTTTTCTTCATCAGACATATCCCTTAAAACTACTGTGGAGCAGTCGGGGGCGCCATCGCACCTGTCAGTGTTTTGTACGCATCCTCCCTGGGCGCAACGGAACTGTAACCCCGTGCAAACTACATCGGTGCCACTGCTGAATGTGTCTACAATCCAAATGATAGCAACACGGTCAAATTCTTTCTTTTCAAATCTTTTGATTCTTTTTTACCGCCATAGTGCGTGCGACGGGAAGGTAATGTTTTGACACGTGTATGTCTGTTTACAAAGGGAGGGGGTAGCCCCTGGTCTCTGGGCCCTTCTATCTGCCTTCTGGTCATTTTGTAGGGGAAGAGGTGCCCCACTTAGGCCTGTAGCCAGGGAGTACCCTGGTCAGGGTTCTGAACAGGGGTACCCCTCGGTGGTAACCTCTGGATAGGACAGGGGTACCCCTTAACAGGCTACACCTCGGGTGCTACGCCTACTGCAGTCACACAGGGATACTTTCTAGTCTCTCTAATTTGTTAATGTTTTGTGTAGTTAGATGAAAGTTATAGTCCAATTGAAAATGTTGGCATTTTTGTAAATCTTTTAAGAAACACAAACTTGAAAATATTTAGTGCAGTCAATGAACGTGGAAGAACCAGGATTCGGTGTCTAGTCTGACAAAACAGACAATTGCCAATCTTTCCTTTGCGATGGCTTCACAGTTTAAACAAAAAGAGGCCATGGATGGGAGTCTGTGTGAGAAAACTATAGAAAACAAGAAAGTCCTCCTGTGTGAACGTTAGAGGCATACCGCCCGCCGCGTAGCAAGTGCTCGCTCTGCTGTACTATTCGGGGGGGGGGACCCCGGGCGCACCCCTATTCTCCCTTTGACGTGCAACTTCTGCAAGTTCCCTGCAGATAACTTGAACACCAAGTAGGTGGAACCTCTTTGGCTAGATCTGGGCTCTCTCTTATACAATTCCTATTTGATTGTTAAGTTATTTTCCTGAAAAAGTGTCTTCCTGAACTGCAGATTGGTTGGTGATGTGCGAAGGGATTGGAACGTGCAATCAATTACCCCCCTGACCTCAGAATGTTCTGCCCAGACAACTTATGCCCCATTGGTGTAGACCCATCGAGATATGATCCAACTCACTGCATGATTTCCTATCATGTTCCCTCAATCTCATTTAAGTTGTATGTTACACCTGTCAACACTCTGTAGGTAGAGTATCCATTTCTGACTGTTTTCAATGGTGTCAGTAATTTCTGACTGGGTTTTACAATGGTGGTCAATGAAAAAAAGGGATTTGTCTACAAAATAATATTGCAGAAATATATTTCATAAAGAATAGATCTGAACTATGTGTTAGTTTTTAAAGTGTGTCTTGGAATGGCTCAGATATTCACAGATTTGCCCACAGGAAATAAACAAGAAAGTCCAAAATGGCAAAAAATGCATCCTATTTGTTTACTTCCTGTGATCAAATCTGTGAATATCTGAGTCATCCCCAAATGTATTGTAAAAACTAAAATGTAGTTCGGATCTCTCCATTATGAAGTATATTTCTGCAATATCATTTTCTTGACAAATGTCCTTAATTTTACCCCATGCTTCAAATATCTTTTTCTCATAGACCACCATTGTAAAACCCAGTCAAAAATGATTGACACCATCGAAAATAGTCAGAATTGATAGATCTACCTATAGGGTGCATAAGAAAAAAATGAACGACAAAGGAAGAACACTCAATTGGCGAAAAGTCCAATGTGTAACCGCTTTTAAAAATTTTGATTACCAGATGATGGAACCCATAGCATTGATAATCAAGAACCCAAAAAGATTTTTTTTCAGCAGTTTTGACCAACCTTCGCTCTTCGTTCACAGACGAGTTGACCTGGTTTTTTTTGGATGCAATTGGGAGAAGAAAAATTCTCGACCAGGGTTGGAAGTAACGGATGCGAAAAGAATAGTGCATGGCGGCTTCACTTACCCATGCTCTTCACTTTCAGAGGCACCAGAGAAGGGCTGTCGATGTTTGGGTTGTTGGATGTGACTTGTACCAGTCTGTCCAATAACAGGGTTGCTCTGTTTCTGCCCCATGTGTCATCTCTCTGGAACAACAAAAGAGTTATTAGTAAATCTAATTCTTAAGTTTTAAAGTAGGTGAACATTTTTTTCTAAAACTTAATAACACACAATAATACAAACTCATTGTTCCTTAGAGCTAAAATCAGAGTTTGATAATTCGTGAAACATTAGAAGGACTTTTTTAGTAAACCAGAAGCGAATCCAGGATGTGACCCGGTAGGGCAGAATATTTGTCTCAGTCAGTTGGTTGAAAGGAAGTCTTTGTGAATCACGGAAAACGTGTTCATTCTTTTAATCTTTACATCAAAATTTTTGTCATTTCATTCCAGAATATATATACCTTTTTCCTCTTCTTACTACTTTTACTGAAATTTTAAGACATTAATCATGTTCAAATCTTTACTATACTGTTTTAAATACAAGTTGTTTTACATCCAAAATAGGCCATGGACTATCCTGTACATCCAAAATAGACCATGTTGCGCAAAAGAACTTAATCCGATAACTACAAGCTAACAATGCGTGCACGTGAATTTCTAAGCGTGACAAATCTTGGTTCAAAATAAAGGAACTAATAGAGTTTTTCCTAAATAGCACAAATCTGACATTTCTGCCATTTTTGTAAGATATTGACGTCTAGGGGTTTCAGAATCAGCAAAAAATAAAGTTGTCTCCAGTGGGCATCGAACTCACAACACCAACCATCTATAGATTGGAATTCTAATGCCTTACCCACTCAGCCACAGAGACATGTGTTGAACAGAATGCTCTTTGTTTCATGCTCCACTTGACTTTTGGAATAGGGCATGACTTTATAAGGGTCTGAAAATCTAAGACTGGCAAGGAATGACATATTGGTTGAGTGGGTGAGGCATTAGAATTCTAACCCATAGATGGATTACCGCTGGAGGCAACTTTATTTTTTGCTGATTTTGAAACTCTCGATCTCAATTTTGTACAAAAATGCCAGAAATGTCCGATTTGTGTTATTTACGAAAAACTCGAATAAGGAGAAAACTTACGTTTGTTGGGGCTGTGTCGAATCTTGTCATTCGAAAGTCTGCGAGGACACTACCGTTACTGAAAAAACATGAAGTTTTGTGAGTTGGCAGTTCGTCTCATTGAATGTAGTCAAGAAAAACAAGTCATACTAAAAGATAACATTTGTTTGAGCTTCTATTAATTGTATTTCCCGGTGTACCGTTAAAAAGGTACCATACTTGAAAAGGGAGGGGGTCGAGTTTAATGTTACAAAACTACCCCCTCCCTTGACCTTAGGGCAGAGACTCTTATCAGTTCCTCAGTCTCCTAAACACTTGAGCCCTCAACACATGACCACTATCTCCCCTTATACCTTTTCCCCTCAAATTGCCTTAAATAAAAGGAAACATAAAAATTTATCAGTATCAAATGTTATAAAACTAAAAGTTTTAAATATAAATATTAATATCTATTTGTTTCATTTCTAATTTTTAAAAACATTTTAGATTACATTTGTTTTGAAAGATAATTATCATTAAAGTACTGATTATTTCTTAAAAAATATCAAATAAAAATACTCAGACTTTTAAATATCATACAATGTGTCAAATCTTTTTCTAATTTTAGTTTTGTGACATTTGAAATTTTATGTTTCCTTTTTATTTAAGAGGATTTAAGGGGAAAAGGTAGAAGGGGATATGGTGGTCATGTGTTGGGGGCTCAAGTGTCAAGGAATGTGGGGAACTGATAAGGCCCTTTCAAGGGTAGGGTAGGTTTGTAATGTTAAAACTGGACCGGTGTCAGGATATAATGGGGGGGGGGTAGTTTGATCACGTTACACTGGACTGAAAATCCCTAATTTGGGGTGGACTCACTTGAATTTAGTGACGACACAAGATTTTCTGTCACTGTCATATTCTGTTCCAATGTAGGCGGAATCTAGCTGTTAAATCAGGTAAAAACAGATCATTTTATTAGACAAGGCATTCTTATGATAAAAAACACCAGTAAGTTACAATAGACAGAAAATGTATATCACAATTTTTTATTTTTCATTTTACCTCAATGTGAGGTTTATGACACTCATCTTTTTACCACCTTCATTGTTGTTTTATTGATTTGTATTTATTTGATTTTAATTTTTGAACCAATGAAGGTGCAAGAGCAACCTCTGACACAAACTGACAATACTCAAATGTTACCTATGATGATAACATAACAGTAAAGTTAGATATATTAACTGTCATCATGTTTAGATGGTAAAACACATGTTTGTGTTTGAACAATACTCGAATGGAATCATCAGAAATTATATCAAGGGGTAAAAAAAATTCAAGATGGCTGAAAACTTATTTTCAAATTGGAGATTTACCCAAACTTTGGTGCAATCAGATGTAACTTAAAATCTCTTGATTTAATGGTGGAACCCTTCTGATTTCTGGTAATGACAGCTATTAAGATGACCCACAATATGTTGACTGATCATAGATGGATACCAAAGGTCTCCTCTACCCAGGCTGAAAGCTCGAGCTGTTTTGAATTTTCCCAATTTTCTAATGGTCAATTTAATTTGAGATTATGTGGGTTAAATCTGAAATTGTTTGAATAATATGGAACTCATTTCATATTCATTTTTTGATCATTCAAGAAACGCTGGTGTGGAAAAGCAAACGGTTGTTCTATTTGGTACTTACAGTCAGGCATACGTATTCCTCCATGTTTTTAAATTCCCGTGAAGTCGAATCGTACAAGGCATCCGTGAAGATTCTGTTCACCAACCGAAGCGAACCATCATAGGTAACTATCACAAAAAACATACATCGTACACAATATGTCATAAGCTGGACAGAAAACACAGGAAAAATAAACCATTTTGAACACGGTGCGTACAGTTCAGGTCAATTCAGGGTGTTCTGTAAAATAGAACTGAGAAAGGAAAAGTTTTATTTGTCCACAAAAAAATTTACGCGATCAGTAAAAACGTACGAACGTCCAGGTTGGAACATATCTTTTTTGGAAAATCAGCTGCCTTGTCAACTGTTTACCCCAACTGAATCATGATCAACAATCGAGTTTTTCTTTTTAAAAATTACATTACAAATTTGTTAAATTTGAGACATTTTTCTACAAGTATTTAAATATTGTAATGCAACTACGTAGATCTATGTACGTATGTATTTACGTATATATTTTACACACATTTGAAAAATTTAGCTGGTCAACAAGAAAGGCCTCCTGTGTGAACGCTAGAGGCATACCGCCCTCCACATAGTAAGTGCTCACTCTGCTGTCCTATCCAAAAGGGGGGGATAACCCATCCCTAGCTGGACAGGGTACCCCATCTCTGTCGGGGGGAAGTACCCTATCCCTAGTCGGGTGTAGGGTGTACCCCATCCCTGGGGTACCCCTCCCAGGTGTGAACAGACTGAAAACATTACCTCCCGTCGTACTACGTACGCGGGAGGTAAAATGGAAAACGTCAAAAGCATCGTGGTTGACACTACACCAAGTGCAACGCACTTTGATTGTCCGTGGACCACTGAAACTCTTAGGGAGGATAAGTTAACACTCTAAATTTGATTGAAAACTTCAAATATGTGATATCAAGTGATATCAAGGGGTAGAAAAGTACAACTTTACCATCAAATACTCAAAAATGAATTAATCCTTTTTCAAACTTCACGAAGTTATTTCTGTGACCGCTACCGTCAAGTTGGATTATAAATTATTGTTCGGTCATGTGTGTTTAGTAACCGTTTAGGTAGTCCGTCCAAAATCTAGCAGCAAATTCCAGTTCATTAATGAGTACTCTCACCACAAAGATGACTTAAACTTCCATTCAATTCAATAGTGAATTCTATTTTGCTCAAAACTATGATGATGATGCTTTTTGAAACTATATGCTCTTTCAAATATTATCTTAAAATGAATGTATTTCCGACAGAAATATCTGGAGAGATTCTATTTGATGTTAATACTACTGTGTTATTAAATTTTAAGTTTTATTGAGTCTCCCTGAACGTTTTCATGGTCTACCTGGCCATAAAAGAATGCATTGCAACTGGCCAACTAGTCAGCCAATTGATAACAGTTCAGTTTACAAGATGACAATAGATTTTACAACAAGTGTTCAATGATGTGAGAATATTTGCATCTTGGCAGTGAACATAGTGTAGTAGGTCAAAAGTTGCTTCCGAATATCTTTGTTGTCACGTAAGATGTTAATATTTATCTACTACGTAAAAAAAATCAATTATTGATTCAGGGAAAACAGTTGGTTGCCTGTCAGTTGCCAGTGCCATCTCAACACTTTTCAGTACAAAACGTGTGCCTTTAATTATACGGTATTCATTTTGGATGCTCGGGTAAGACGAATCCCTTGATTTTTCATTTTATCTATCATAGTGAACTTCAAATATTCCACAGTCATCTAACATTTTATGATGCCACATTAGTTTTGCTCTCTTGTGCTTTTTTATTCTGATGTTTTCCTCAGGAAATATAGCAGATAAGAATATCCTTAACTTTGCCATGGTGTTTTAAGAACAGGTTAACACAGGAAGAGCCAGTGTACCTTGAAAATTAACAAACGGAGGGACCGTTGGGGCCCGAGGTTGTTGAGATCTGTGAACTCTGTTCAAAATCTGAATGGAGCTCCCTGTCTTCTCTGTTATATTTGGCATTTCAAGTTTGGGCATCATACAGTAAGGATTGATTTGGGATATTTCATGTTTTCAAAAGGATTTTTAGGTGGTTGAAGTTTACACTTAAACCACCTTATGCAATTACGACTGGCAACGTCGAATTGGCAATTTGGGACACTTCCCATTGGAATTTTTTTGTCAAATTTGGACACAAGACACCTTATGACATATCC
>JBCAUG010158173.1:0-20288 GCA_038406175.1 Haplosyllis leylae | reverse complement strand
AAGTGTACAACTGAAAACATTATCTTCTCGCTACTTTCGGGCATCAAAAAGCAAAAAATGATCTTAATTTTTTTAGATAAAAACTCATCAGATTCCCATTGAAAATCACAAATGTCCTTTGGATCTGTGCAGTTTCCGTCAGGATTGTCTACAATGTTAAAATAATTAAATATTGATCGCTTTTGAAAACATCAGTAAGTATAATGTGTTCAATACAAATGACAGAAATGTGTCAACATGTTTTGGAATTCTAAGCCATCAACTGCAAATTTCGTGCTTCTTGTTACGAGAGTGTGATTTTAGCAACACAGGACAAAAACCTTTCGAATGAGCAAAACAGAAAAATCAACATTGAATTAAAGCCATGGATTACGTAAGACGGTATTGTTTTACCCAATTTAGGAAAGATAAAAACACAAAACCAGACCATAGTTTTTCTTCACCAAACCTGAACTTGCAATCCAAAGTCGCACTGACCTACATATATTTCAAATTGCTGGGAATTTTTCACCAAGATATGCGAGGTGTCAGAAGGCAATGACAAATATATATAGGTAAAGACATTTCGTACCAGATGGATCTTCACAAACAAACTTGGACAGGTCATTGCACTTTTTACTGGTCCACTCGTTGCTGCTGACATCAAATTGAATGTACCTTTCTGAATTCTAAAAGATGATCTTTCAACTTGTATTGATAATTCCGAATATTGAATTAAATTTATAAGTTTTTGTTTTGAAACAGTTATTGCACTTTTGAGTAAAGTTCCATTTAATTAGACTAATTAAATGAATTTTACTTAGACACTGAAACAATGAGGCCTGACGTTGGATCGAGGAAGCAGCAGCCTGACCATACATGACATCACAACAGCACGAGCATTCCAACGGCCATTATTTGATTTATCTTGACACCCACCACTACCCACCCTTAGTTCTGAATACACTGCGCTACATTCCCTTTCTTTAAGCACTGGAATGTTTTCCGGGTAGGGTATAAATAAAGTAAAAAAGTGTTTCAAATGTCACTGTCGACACCCCTGGCGGGGAGCTTTAGCAGCATATGCAAAATTAATGCAGTGAATGCTCACTGTATATTGGTTTTTCATTCATTCTTTGAAACACATTGTATCAATCTGTTTGTGTCAAGAATAAATTAATCCAGTTCAAATTATTGTTTGTGTTGTGTAAAATTAATTTTGTCAAATCCTGCCAGTTTTCTTTGGAGGGGTATGAGCCCACCTTGGATTTCACAACTCATCTCAGGAAACATTTCTCGGAAAACCCAATTTGTTACGGATAGCAGTTGAAATTATTTCTTAAAAGTATGACATAACCATTCAGTTACATTTGATTTGTCTCATGCACTAAATTGTTAGAAACGAAATTTATCTATGGTTTGTTACTTTTGAACTTTGACCAAGACAGGGGTCTACCGGCAACCCAGCGGAATACACCTCTTGTTTCCAAATCTGAACCACCCAACCACACGTCATTGTTATCTAGTCCTGGTGTTTCTCTAAAAGTACCCTTTATTTTGGAAAGAGATCTTTTTGTTTTTCAAAATTGCATCAAAATTAATGTGTCCAGTTGTTTGAAACACATTAAAGATAGATACATTGGTTATTTTTCCTTTTCAACAAGAATATCTTTCAGTCGAAGGTGTACCATCTGTGGAAGACACAGATGACAAAACTAGTTCTACTTAAAATAGAAAATTTTAATTTGATCTTAACATGACCGTGATAGTTAATAACTTTCACCTTAACCTTTAGATGACCTTCATTTTTTGAGCAAGCTTTGGTGGAATGCTAGTAAAAAGAGTAAAGGTTACATAAAATATGTCATTTATTCATCTGACTTTGACCCTCACCAAATGACATTGATACTGTTTACTGAACATGAAGTTCCTATCTGTAGTAGTTTAAAAGCTACATCGTGAACAGACAGATAGACAGACCTGACAAAAATTGTTACCTACCCACATAATCGTATGGTGAAAATTCATGTTTCATTCCCTTTCCAGAACCAAGGCCAGGCAACAAATACAAGTTTTGTTGCTTTTCTTGTCTTTAAATGAAATTGTGATAATAAAGAGTAGTGGCAAAATTGAACAGCCAAAAGTACAAACATTCACAGTTGATAGAGCGATTACAATGCCGGTCCTGCAATTTACTGTTCTGGATTTTGAGTTTCCCACTAGATTGAGTCTTCGCACGAGTGGACCTCTATTTTCCAATCAGTTATAATGTTATGATTTTAATCCATGAGCACTTTTGTATCTGACCGCCAAGCAAGACACAATCTTGTAACAAAAACAGTGGCGGATCCAGGATTTGTTCGTAGAGCACCAACCGTACATTTTCTAATTTCACTAAATAATGAAAAAAAAAACAAACTAAATTGAGTAAATTCTTCAGGTGGAAGGGAAAGACCCTAAATTATTATAAAGCATTACTATTGGCCAGAGGAGTTAGCATGCGCTTCATTGTTGAAATGTTGCTCACTTGATAGCATTCTGTCTGTTGATATTCGTTGCCGTTGCAAGACGTTTACCATTTTGATTCACAAGCCTGTATTGCTGCTTCCCATGTCACGTCACTGTTAAAGTATTCGTGCACTGATTCTGAAATTGAATGTCACATCAAGTTGATTCTAAAACTTGAAGTGTCCACTGTGTTCGATCTCCGAAATGTTTACGGAAAGGTAAACTGAACGAAGGCAATTTGTGACGTCTCTTTAACATTAATTTCAGTGTCCTTACCCAGCAACAATGCCGTGATCTTTAAACAGTGCTTTGATGGTGTAGATTACAGCGGTATACTATTTTGTTGTATCAATGGATTACGATTACTAGTCGATAGTCAGAGCACATATAAAATCATTTCGTATTTGCTATTTTGTTACCTTTTCTTGAAGTATCCCTATACACTAGCCACCAAGGCTCTTTATTTCATCTAACTTTATTTTTTCCAATAATTGGATACTGTTTCTAAAAAACAGTTTTTGATCAAATGGGAGGAGTGCATATAAACCTCATGTAAACCTCAGTGAATTTTATTGGAGCTTTAAAATTGTATTTAATTAACATGAAAATACTTGTGTATTGTATTATGAACAATATGGATTTGAGTCAACAAGATAGATATAGTTTTAAAACAGTTACATAAATTTTATTGAACTTCAAACAAATTTTACATGCACTCCTTAAAAACGGTCTTTTTTCAAAGTTCATGGAAATTATATCGGAATTACAGAAAACTGAAGTTGGATACTTTGAGAAAGAATAACAAAGTAGCAATTGTACACTTTGCTTACTGTATCTGTTTGTTTCATTGGTTCTAGTAGTACTTAACACGGAGCAACAATATTAAAGCCAGAAAATATCTCCACGACATTTACATTTCAATAACAAATGTCTTTGACAATCATATCACAGTGCATGTTTTCTAAAACTAACCATTGCTTTAAGAAATTGTGATACCCACCTGTTACACATATCAAGCCATAAAAAGCATGAATTTCAAAAACACCCAGCTTCATTTTCAGGATAAACTGAGTGATGTCATTTGATAGATAATTTCATCCATTCAATTGAGAATGAACAATTTCCAGAAAAAATTGTGAATGCATGTTATAACTATGATTTATCTCCAACCAACGACTCTGAACTCATACAGCATAAACGTTTATGATGGTCTATGATATTTATTAAGACAGCTGAGGCATTAACAAGCTACCAAGCTTCAATTAAAATTGTTAATAATTGACAGTTCCTCATCAAAATGTTTGTTATTTTCCAAACAGTTGAGTTTTTTGCATTAGAAATTACCCAGGTTGCTGAATTCACAAAAGTATTCTGACCAAAACTGGAATTGACTACTGTAACTATCATGCAAAAAAAAAAAAACAACTTGTGTACGATTAGTTTCGTATACACCCTGAGTAAAGTTCAGAAAATACGTGTGATTTTGAGGAGATCAGAAAATATGTTAGCCTTTTACAACGGTGGTTCATGAGAAATAGATATTTTCAAGCATAGGGCAAAATTAAGGCCATTTGTCTGTAAAATAATATTACAGAAATATTCTTCAGAATGGAAAGATCTGACCGATGTTTTAGTTTTTACAGTATATGTGGGGGTGACTCAGATATTCCAGATTTCCCCACAGGAACTCAATTAAAAAGGCAAAACTCACATGGTCATTGTAAAATGGTCTTTAACGGTACTCTAGGCGTATTAGGTTTAGTTAAAATACTGATAGTACGACCCCCTTGATAGGTTGCAGAGTTTATGCTAAAAAGGGATGAGTTCCACCAAAGGCACTCTGAACCACACAAGTCATCGCACATAATCAAAAATAATACAACGTAATATTTGTCTCAATGATTGACCTATGTTTATTAATTTTCCTTTATTTTGGTAACATTTCTTTGGGGTTTTAATTTTCTGGACAAGATTTACTCAACAAATACTGCTGCCTGAATTTTGCACATTTAAAGTTCCGGCTCAACGTATCTTCCCACGAAGAGCAACGACCTGGTGGACTTTTCTCTGACGAAAAAGAAGAAGGGACGGTCGGCTTTAAAAATGATCGGATTCAGCAACGCGTTCCTCCTTCCTGCACCTGCAGTAGCAGCTGCAGCTTCTGTTCCCTCTTCATTAACTTCAATATATGCTTCGTGATATACCTAAAATGTGAGTCGAGCAATTATAATAAAAGCTTAATTAATTTTTTTTGCTTGTTGACGGAGGTATTTTCATTCTGTGGTCTAATTATCTGTTTACCTTTGAAAAGTACTAACCTCATCGATCTGTGGGCAATTAAATATAACACCAGTGAGATCTCGCTGTTCACCAAAGATATCAGTAAGTCCTAGTTTCATCAAATAATCCTTCAAGTTCTGCAAGTGAAAATATTGAAGTACACTTTTAGTAAAATGACCTTGAGGTTTCATGGGTAAAGTGTGTTATGTTTTAATTTATGTTACCTTTTTATCCTTTATTTTAAATTTAGGAATTTGTAGCACTGCTAGCTTTTCCTCTCGCATTGAGTCAATTAGATTATTTATCTTTGTAACAGTCAGGTGTCTTTCTAATTGTGGGAGTCCTGTGTAGGAATCTGGCAAGAGGATATACATGTTGACATCGTGACCTGAAGTATAAGATCAAATACTGAGGAAAACCATAAGACCTAGAATTTGTGAGGTCCTGGTATACCAATGAGCGATTCAAAACGGGAAACTGAGACTTCCTTTTCCCAAAGAATAAACGAGAGGAGTCTCCTCTCGTTCATCTTGGTTTTTTCATTCTTCCGAACTAAACATATGATTTTTACGCCCTCTGTGGCTGTGAGATCTCACCTGCGTAAGGCAACTCCACGACCTGAATCCTTCCCAGGTCATCATCATCTCCAGTATGTGTATAATTAAATTTGACTAAGTTGTTTGTCATCATGTCCACTTCGCATCGTTCCCCGTCTGCTCCGGTGTAGAAAAAGTCTTGCTTTGTTTTGTGTCTTGGGAAAGGTTTCATCCATGGACCTAAAGAACATAGTCTCGTGCCTTAGATTAGATCTAAATATCAAATTATCGGTCTAAATGATCAAACTCTGAAAACACAAACGGTGTCCTAATATGGAAATAATATCTTTTAAGTTTTGTCACGTATATATTGTCCAGACCTATGTGAAGGTAAATTACCTTTGAAATATATTGCGTTAATAATGGCAAGAGGACGAACGGGGTTGAGGGCTCCTGGTGGTAACAATTCAATTATGTGTCCATTTGTTTTGTTAGCAACCTAAAGTTAATGCAAGATGTTTTATTATTGGAGTTCCTATTTGTTAGAGTCATCTGCGTGTTTACATTAAGTTTTGGCGATTTTATAGGAGCTTTAAATTTTTTTTTGTAATCTGGGCGCAAAGGGATATAAAACAAACCTTTTGATTTGGATAGTTTGCTTTCCTGTGGTTAGATCTATGTGAATTTATAAGATAAATTTACAGGTTAAATCTATTAGATCTAGATCTCTACATTCATGTGGAGGACACAGATATCGGCTCTTTTAAGGTTAAATTCATATTCCAAATGAACAATGCCCAGAATTTGCTATTTATAATCTGTGATCTCAAAAGGGATGTGAAATGTTCGCGCAAATAGATCATGGATACAATAATCTCTGAAACTTGACCAATTTCCAATTAAATTACCTTCTTTATGTCAACTGACTTTAAATTGACTGTATATAAATTTGAAAATTGTAAAATCCCAACAGATTTTTGGTGAAGAAAAATAAAGTTTACCCAATTGTTAATGTATATTCTTGAATTTTCATTACTGAAGTCGAGCATCTCCAGAGTCGCTCCATAAAATCTCTGGATGAAAAAGTTGTACGGAAGTTTCGGCGTTAGATATTTCCCCGCAAATAACCTGTGGAGAAATTATTCACAAAAGAATTTATGATTGTCCGAACTAGGCAAAGTGGCACATACACCTCACATGCGATGTGTAAGTAAAACTCACACCAAGTGCTCCTGAATAGATCTACTTGAAAACTTGGAAAGACTAAAAATTCCATTTGCAGTGGAGGTGACCTTCAGTTGTCATTTTTGATCAGCCACATTTTTGCGAATCATTTTAACAGGGAAATGGTATTCAAACTTGAATTAGTTTCTGTAATAGTATGCAAGCTGCTCTGTTGAAAGTATGTGGGCTGGTCACTAAACTGTAATGAGTGTACAGTTATAAAGTTACCTGTTTGCGAAGTGTAATTCGTACAAGTTTGATGTTCCGTTCATTACTTGAAATGTTAGCCTAAAGGCTTCGTGTACCATGTCATTCACACTGAAATAGATAACAAAGAAACTAATAACTGTCAAATTGAAGAAATTTTATCAATCCGAAAAGATAGTTCGAAGAATATTTTTGTTGATAGAATAGTCTGTTCGTTTGGGCGGATGAACAACGTACTTACGTATCGAAGTGAAGAACGCTTGTCAGTTGGTTCGCTGTGTTGTTGTTAGATCCCAACAAAAGCAGTCCCAAACATGCTGAGACACTAAAGGGCGAAAAGAAGATGTTCTCTCCAGCTAAAGCAAAACAAAACTATTTAAGCATAGTTTTCGGCAATTATGAAGTAAGCAAAATATCAAGGAATGAAAGATTTCCAATTGCTATCTCTTCCGGGCTATGAAAATGAGGATTCTTCCAGTGTCCTCCTGTGTCCCTGTGACCCCTATGTCCAGTGAACACTTTGTACTGAGACCCTTATGCAACTCCTCCATACTACAGCCAGTCAGAAGTGAAGAATATTTGATCTCGATTTGCATGATTTGTTTCCTGCACAATGCTCAACTAAGGCGTGTTTATGCGCAGAGAATGAATTTTAACATTTCTAACCTGGGAGACTTTCAGTGGCAGATCCAGAATTTCGCAGACGAAGGGGAGACGGCGCCAACCCCAAGGTGGGACTCCAGCCCTTTATGTTAGCCAAAATGTTCCCATAAACTGTATGAAAATGAAAAATTGGACCGGGGGGGCCTAGGCAATCCGAACCAACCCAGTACTAAATCAGAATGGGTAAGCGAGAACTAATATATTATCAAATGGTAACCTTTGCTAACGCCAGATTTTACATTAGGATTTTAGGTTAAGTCACTTTGTTTTCCTGGGCGATATACTCAGTTACCCAATGTGGACAAAACAGTTTATCCTGATTCAAATTTTTCACCGGTCAGTTGATGTTTTAAAAGTACAAACCTGTCTCACTGTCAGCCGTAAGTTCGCGATACAGATCGAGGGCAAATTCTGCATTACTGTCACCTAGTTGTTGAGCAAGATGTAAACCCACATTCATGACATTTGATTTGAAATCGTCCTTCAATTTTACATCTATTTTTTCCAAAACGCTCTCTTCATATGACAAGGTTATGAGTGTCACGAAAAACACACCAAATATCCCATATACTTCCATGTCTACGTTCTCTGCGCTAAAACAAGAAGAAATTTACCTTTAAAAGTGATCAGCTACAATAAATAGATCTATGAAACTGTATTTGTAAATTTACTTTTTCACATACCCAATGGCACTAAAATTCCCTGGTAGAATGTCTTGATAGTTTGTCCGCTTTTGTTATTTCTGAGGTTCTTAACCTTCGTAGTATTCGGTTATAAATGCACATCATTGTTTAAATTATTACACATAGTATGTATCAGAGATTGAGGGTGCTGTTCTGTACCACTACCAATACATTCACTAACACGAAAACTCCGTATGAGTAAATGTTGATCGAGACAACGGAAGAAGAAAGGGATTTAAAAGTTCAACCATTCATTGTGACGCAAAGTAAATATTTTTTGTCACATCCCATAACGGTGGCACATGTGCGCTCTACGTAAAGGCAAACACCAGAGATAGGTACAATATTCACCAAGTACATACACAATCTCCCTAATGTAATTGTTACTGAAGAACTATACAGTTACAATCGATAATTAATTCAAAGTAAATAGGATGTAAAATATAAGGGGGTGTGAATCACATTTGAGTTGTGGTTTTAAACTGTGCAGATTTTTCTGTATGTTCGCTTATTTTTGGGCATTCCAATACATCTCTATTTGGAAAATAAAGTAAAATGATTTTCAAACTTGCCTTCATTTTTTTGTCTCCGTTAAAAGTAATGTTTTCTTTGATAGTATGATAACCGTAAGTGATAAGATGTATTACCTTTTGGGCAAATTGCTTAGGAAAACTAAAGATATAAAATTGTCTTTGAATTAGAACCGATGTATCTTATAAGAGCTGAAGAGATACTGATGTACCTGTTTTGGCTCATGGCAATTTTACGTCATCAAAGGGTATTAATCAAAGTACAAAAGCAAATAGGAGACAGTTTCACGTAAGTGCGTTTCCTTTACATTCGTCTAATCCCAGTTTCAAGAAGGCGAAGAAATTTTACCTCTCCACTCACTTCTACATGTGACAATTTTGAATTTAGCTGAATATATCTGATGCTCCTAGCAACCTTGACAGAAATCATCAGTGGTATTGAATGATTTGAATATTTACACTTCTGCCTGGGAATTGAACAAACTGAACGAAATTTACTGGCTGATGAGTAAAGGTTCTGCAGTGTTTGCATTGGGTACCAATTAAAATTTTAATTTTACGTTGTGACGTTAACATGTTTTCATTTTACAATTCACATGAGTAACGGTGACATGTGTTGCAGAGTGAAAAAAACGTTGCAAAAGTTTCACGAATATTGATTTCACGAAACCATGTACATAATTGACTTGCACTTCTAGTCACAAACTGCGCCGTGACACTGGATTGTTTTAATTGTATGTAAATTGTTATCAGAATCTAAAAATTAGTGAGGTTGCCTTTTTCTACGTTTGTTATAAAAGTTTTACATGTTGAAATGGTAAATAAATGGCTTAATTTAATCCAAATCAAAACTTGGCTCATTTTAGTTCATTTGCCTGTTGTCATTGTCTGGGGTTGACATCTTAGTTATTCTCCCGAGTACCGTTCTCAAGATAGAAACCTCAAATTTTATTACAGCCCCCATATGTAGTTTTCGAGAAGGTAATGTTTTCAGTTGTATGTCGGCCCATGGGGGGAAGGGGAGTCTAATGTCATTGCGTCATGGGATAGGATACCTTACCACCTCTGATCGCAGTGATTCATGGGATAGGATCCCCCTCCAGGCCCACGGGATACCTGGTGAAATGAGCTCTGTGTTGGCTGGTATCTTGTGAATTTGCGCAAGTGGATGATCTAGTCCACCTTCACAGGTTCATATGAAAGACGACTTTTTAGAGGAACTGTGACATGACAGAGTCAACTATTTCTCACGAACTCATGTCAAGTTCCAGGATCTCTATTTTATCAAAGTGTTTTCCCTCTCAAGCAAATTTTCTGAATGCCAGTCGTGGTTCTTGTAGTCTTGAATGTAATGATGTCCGACGATTCATAATAATCCTGACGTTGTTTTTCAGACTAATTTCGCGTTAAGTGTAAATATGTTGATTCATACCTAATTCTAATTGAATTGTCGTCTCGTGCTAAATGAATGATGATTGCCTACCTCCCTTATCACATATCCTTTTTTGTAATTACCTCGAAAAGTACAAGTAAGACAAGTTCTTAATGGAATATTATGAGATGATGAATTTACAACAGAAGAATGTGGTAATTGAACAGGGAAAATTGGGATTTCTGAACGATACACGTTTGCCCTCCAAAACCAATTGCTTCTCAACTTAGCACTGCTGTGTAAGTGCAGAGAGAAAAGTGAAAAGAAAATAAAGTTCGCAATAAATAGTACTCTTCCAGTTTACAAAATAAAGTGTGACTTATTGACTTAAAGTATCTGGGTTAATCTTTTGAGCTGACCAATGCAATCAGTCTACATGTACATCCCAGCAAGTAATCTTAGCAAGATTTCACGACGCTTCGTGAAGGGGAGGGGGTATTACTTTATGACCAGACTTGTTGTCTTCTCGCAGTCTTATAGTCTGCCAAACATGGAATATAGCGAAAGTGCCCTTTCGGTGTTATGTGAGAGGATTTTTAAAGACATATAGATTCGTCAACGTGACTGTTCACTGGAGTTTTATATATGTGTCAGCCTATTGTTTCTACAGAAATAAACGTTTATTAGGTCAATAACTTTTAAGTAAACATTAAATAGGAAAAGAATGTACATCACCGAGCTCTTCAAAAGTTGGAATGCGACACCAATACACGTATGGATAAAACATTTCTTTGTACTTATTTCAGAGAGAGACATCATATTGAGTATATTTTGATTGTTGTGACAGAACGTCGATTTTAATGGCCATATGTATGCAAAGTCATAATTCAAAGAAAGCTCTCACACTAAGCGTCTACTTTGAAGACCAAGGTTTCGATAAATAGATTAACCCTACAGTGGTTATCTTGTATATTTTAGACTTATAATTTATTGTTTTATCCATTAACAAATTGTATTTCCACTAAAACCTTGACTTCTTTCAAAATTATTTTTTAAGTTTTATGTATATATCTAGGAAGTATTTCAATTTGTATACACCCCTGTGATATAATTCTTATTGGTAGATGCTGAGAAAGCTAAAATTTTCTGGTGCAAGGCTCGAAAGACATAACAAACAACCAGACAAGAACCTGTCAAAAGGATAAATAAAATCTCAGTCTTATCTGAATTTGAGAAGTTAGTAACAGAATAAATGTAAAAAAAATTACCAAGTGTCCCAAAAACGTTGATGCAATAATTACAGATGCAAGTGTACCAAACTTGTCATGGCTCCTTATATTGTTATTGATGGACAAGGAAACGAATTATTCCATTAGTCTGCAGACAGACGTAGTCATTTTGTACCCTGAGAAAGGTGTCAATCGCTTGCTTTGTGGAAAAACAGTTTCTGACTGCGAAACTCTTTTTTTTCGTCCAGAATAAAATATTAAAAAGTTCACCTACGCATTTCTACCTACGCAGTGTGAAGATATGTACTGTGCATGGTAATATGTTACACTAGAAACTTTTCCCTGATTTATGGTTCCCTGATTGGAAGATTGGTATGCAGTTTGTAGCAAAACCAATTTGTGATCTCTAGCTTATGTCACACATAAAGCTGTCAAATAAATAGCCATTACCACCACTCAATATCACACAGAAGTAGTTTCAGACCGCAGTCTTTAGTTCTTATGGGATATTAATACAACACATTTGTAGCCCTGCAGGGCTAATCCAACACCTATCGCAGTCATACTCAAAGCTGATTGCAAAAGTTAAAGACGGTCTATAATTTGATAACGTTGTATGATCAGTAATTTGTTGGATAAAATGGAGTTCATAGAGTGTGATTATTTAATGATCAGAGGTGTTTGATGTGAACATTAGCTCACATTCAGCTTGATGTCACAGGCTGCACGAGGCCTGGAGCTTTTCGCGACCAGGAGATGCCCTGAATGAGCCACAAACACCATGCCATTTAATTGAATCACAGTTTATTGCCTGTCTTTCAACAATTAAAGACACATAAACTCCAGCACAACATTGAAGCATAATATTTGAGTAATTTGAGCACAGTATTCTCAGGGAAACAAGCCTCCATTGAGCTAAAAGATAAAGAAGATGAGACATTCACACAATGTGTTAACAAATATTGTTGAGAATGATTGGCCACAATCAGGAGTACTATTGCAACAAATGAGCATGCAGTTTAAAGCAAGTTTACTCCTGAATGGAAAACTATGCCAATAATGTGAATTATGACAGAGTATTCACACGAGCAAGCTATTTAAGAAGTTTTGTTAACAAATATAATGCATTCACACTGAGAGTCATACAAGCAAGCTCATACAACAAACAGACAGACAGACCAGCAACTCAGCTGTTCACACTGGCTCCTGAAAGAGAAGGCATTCACACAACACAAAATAACCATTAAAATAACCAATTCCTATCACTGTCACAGGAAATCCCTATGAATACTCAAAAGACTACCAGTTAAATAAAAAGCACATCACCTGTAATGCCAGTGGAAGCCACATAAAGGCATTTAATTAAAGAAGAGTTGACTGGAACAAGTTTGAATAAATTTTGACACAAAGTGTACAGATCTTATGTCTAAACAGTACCAAGACCCACAAGCAACTGATGTCCCCAGGCCTGGAGGAGCAGAGGGGTGCCTGAGCATCCAATCAGAGCTAGTGGAAAAGTTTGGGGAAAATTAACATGGATCTCTGTCAAGTTGGTGCCTGGATTACTACACAAAAATCTACAAACTAGTTAGTTACTGTTAGCGCTCGTAGAAACTATGTCATTCATGCCCATATAAGGGAATCAGTCCAGTTCAAGAGGTGAACTTGATCTGACCTTGATCTGTCAACCAATCACTTCTATGGATACATTTGACACCTGGAAAGAGCCAAACTATTGTTGCAAACAGTGCTTGATAGGCTGGGGGAATCCTACCAGATTGAGGTTGAATGACACCATTCATATGCATGATCTTTCTGTCCAACAGTCAAGATTTCCATCACAAACAGTCACAGCCCCTAAATTGACAAGCCAATTGAAGAAATAGCTAAAAATGTTCAATTGAAAGCCAAACTGAAAGCCAAAAGCCAATATTAAGTGATACTGCTAATGGTTGCAGTATAAAAGAAAAATAGAGAGATGTATGACCATAAATAGTATTTGATCACACTATGACATTGATAATCAACAATAAAGGAGTACACATCTCACTAATTGCGATCAGAGCATCCAATGAAGACAATTCTAGTAAAAACACATGGTAATATTCTGTAGCATACATTGACTTCTTATCATTCTTATGGTGATTTATTCTTATGTAAATTCCACATCTTTGTTACGGGCAACTTTCGGTTCACAAGTGGCACCTATATTTCTTCCTTTTTTCTGTCATCCCATTTCATGGATACTCACATGAATCATTGTTATGCTACTCGCACTTTCTTATTTTCATGATGTGACAAACATGCAAATAATTCATTTGGGCCCTTAAGAACAAAAATCTCTGGATTGAAATTATCTTCGTGGATTTTGAGGATGATTTCAATTACAAAAGATTAAGAAACAATAACGAAGTTAGTGACAAGACATGTATTCATTTCACTTTTTTCACTCGTGATTACCTCTGCCTGTAATCACCAGTGCTTAATTACGGATGGTGTTTGTGACTTAATGTGACAGGTTCTATAAGGCAATGAATAAATATTTCATGGTCCTTGCGAATTGTTTGTCTTTCAACCACCTGAACCTACGTTGGTCCTTTCTGGTCGAGTTTGGCGTTTGCTGGAAACAAAATGAAAATACAGATGCATATAATATTTTTTCATAGCCATTATCTATTTTCTCGTATTTTCATCTCTTTTCTAAGTTACACCAAAATATTGCAATTTTGCTTTCAGATTCTTTTTCGGTGGTCTTAATCGAACACCTCGAGTCTGGGACTAAATTTCGCTCGGCTAACTTTTAGATATAGTTTGCACCAGAAAGGTAACAATCTGTTCTCTTTGTAAAAGCCAAAACGCATAGTGTGCAATTTCAGACAATCGTACCACGAATTCCATTTCCCTTCACGAAGGCTTTGATGGGCTTTAATTGGGAATTCCATTCAAATACATTTTGAATACTATTGGGGTTAGGTCACACAGAGAATTTTCTGATGACATACTATGAGCGCTTCAAAGGGATTGTATCTGCAAAATTGTTTGACAGCTTCAGACAGTCTACATTTAATTCACATCTCACTCAAAGAGTATTGTATGATCGACGATAACCCATTTTTACATCTTTATGGTATCCTTATTTAATCTTCCATTTCATCTGAAGTGGTATTTCTTCAACATGGATGCATCACCGTTTTTTGGTGAAACCTATTATGAACTGCAGAATGCAATCAGGCCTATACTCCTGTAACAGTACTTCGTTGCACTGTAATGTTTAGAACACGCGATATCGGTGTCAGTTTTTGCTAAAACTGCCATGTTAAGAAAACAAATATAATATTTTGTTAACATGAAAACTTATTTTATTTAAAAGTTCAGAAATGTTCTTTCCTTTTTATGTCATCAGCAGATGAAGGATTACCACACTATTGTCTTTGACCATTCGCTGAAGGACACTTTTGCAGTAGAATCCTAAAATAATTAAAATATCATCAATTATACATAGCTGACAATGAGATGTGGAATGTGAAAATAAAGGTATTTGGAGCCATTTCTGCTTTTGTAACGTATTCTACGGCTTTTTCTACTTGTCAAGCATTCATGAAAATTGTAGGATCGACAATGGAACATTACACTCCAGGCTTGCCCAACACATTCTATTATTAATCCTGCAACTGTCTTCTTTGAGAAAGTTGAAATACAGTCCATGGATAGACATGACACAGCCTATTCATGGCATGGGAAAATTAAGCTAATAAATGTGATTCGTTTTTCGAAAAATGAGCTAAATTTATACTCCAAAATATGTCTTCATTGACATTATACCATGAGCAGACACTACTTCTGAAATTCATTGAGACAGAGACAGCAATTGCCGTCGGAATATGGACAAAATTTGATTCTGTGAAGGGCAAAAGTAAGGATAATTTGTAATTCAATTTGTCATCACACTTTCAAGGTTTGCTGAAGTATGGATGTTAAAAGATTTAGTCTGACCACCCAAGAGTGTGCCAAAACTTTCAGTTTCTGTACGTGTTGAGTTCAGTGTATTCAGCCTTTAAGTTCAGTTCAGGTACAATAAAAACTCTTTCAAATACTTTCAAATGAATTTTAAGCTGTGTATTATGACCATAATAACATAACATGAATAGGGTACAGGCAAGAAAACATGCAAGAGAGAAATCCACTCTGGCTTTAAAATTCAGGGCAGATGTTACCGGAAGTTGCGAATAGCCTAAAATAACCATAACTGATCTGAAATTGAAGCATAACTGACTGTTGAAACACACTGAACTCAACAGACATTGAAACTGAAGAATTTGACCATCTCGACCACCACGTATATAGAGGAATCCAGTGACTTTCATGCCATGAGCCATTTGAAGATCAGTTTAAGTAATCTTTAAGGAATCGTTTAGAACAGTTTTTAAGTTGTCACTGTAAGATTGTTATTTATGCCAGTAGAACACTTTTGTTCTGAATCTTTCGACATATTTAAAATAAATCTACTAAAATAGTGATGAGGCCATCAGTAAATTAATTATCTAAGCCATCTATATGATATTTGAGTCCGACTCCGTCAAAACAAGGTCTTGGAGTCAGGGAGGTGTCCCTCGGAAGTGTGTTCACGGTCTCCCTTACTAATTGGATATCTAGTTTCGCAGAAATCATTTGAGATGCTTTGTTCCATATTCATCCGACAGGATTTCTTCTTCCCGGAATACATCTCAAAATTTCCAAACAAAATATGTTTTCTGGTCCAAAAATTAAGTTCAGTTTCACACAAAGTTACATGACTTTGGGAAGAGCAGGTGGCATTGCAAAAAACATCAAATTACAATTAGGGGACAGAAATTCTCTTATTTTGTAGAAATTATACAATTATGTAGTATAGATCTTATATACGTTTGTTAATTTTAAACAAATATCACCATACGTCCATTTAATACTATTTTGCAAGAAGTGTTTGTGTTTTTGTTTTTTGTTTTCAACATTGATGTGATAGACCTATCATTCCCGTTTTTTATGATAATACGCAACCTCAATAATGACAATATGCCTAAAAGCATTAAAATATTCTATTTGCTTAACTTGAGCAATTTCTTGTTGAGAATCCAACATGGTTACTGGCCTTTGTTTCTGACACTTTAGGTCATAAAACTAGACAATAGAGATTATTTTAGCTTGGGATGTATCAAATTAGGTTTGTCGTTCTCAAAATGAACAATTAAGTCCTGTCGCATAATTAAAGTGTCTTTATGTGTCTGATCACCTATTTCATCCCACATTGGCTGAATCCATGCACATTCAAGTAACATATGTTTTATGCCATCTTCGCATTCACAATAGGTGTATTTACCACTGGACTCGATTTTTCATTTGTACAATATCCGATTGCTAGACAATCGTTTCAACAATAATCTTTGCTGTAAGTCTCTTTATTTAGTACAGATAGTTTTGGTATTTTTCTAACATGGTGCCCATTTCTGGTAAAATGGCTTTCCAGTTGTGTTGTATATTCGTATTGTGTTCAGTCTATCTCAGAATGGCATTGATTTCTTCACTTTTATGGCACTTTAAATAGCCCCTGTACTCTATCGAACTCTTCAAAAATTTTCAGTGTTACAAACATAGATTAAAACATTGAATATAATGAACATGTTCTCATTTTCAACTTGATTACTGAACGATTGCTAGTTAAGCCTACATCCAGTTGATTAAATCCTTGTTAAGGTAACAGAAATTGAAACATTATTAATTAATTGTTGGCTCGTTTAGAGTCAGTTTGCTGATTGAAAGAGGAAGTCCATGGTTTTTCGGGAATATGCCTTGACACTTTTATAAGTAGGCCTAATTTAAGCTGCAATCATTGGTGGACATTTGTTTACACAGAATGCCATCACGACGTCATAATGTCATAATGTTGTTACGTCATAGCAAGGGGCCAGGCTGTTGTGACTTTTCACAACGTGGTATCTTTTATCTGTATTTGATATAATTACCATGTTACTGCTTGTTTCAAGATGTAACAATTAAGAACACTCTAATCAGTTACCATGTTACCTTTCTAAGATGATCTCTTTGTCCTTGATGTCTCTTCATGGAGCAATGTAACGTATCATTTTTGTTCTTGCGTCAATTGCAGTCCATTGCAGATGCATGGCAGTGAACATAGTGGGGTTAACAATCTACAGGTCGTCTCTTAACTATGAAATATTAGATTGTGCTTGATTTCAGCAGGATGGAGTTTAAGAGACAGACCAGACCCTCTTACCGGTATAGTATCGTTTACAGACCCCCGTAATAAGTACATGCCCTCCTGCAAATAATGCCTTCCCCTTAACATTAGCGCTGGAGGACCAACTCTGCTGTGTGCTAACACTTGAGCCCTCAACTCACAGTTGCCCTATACCTATATACCTTCTCCCCTGACAGAAAAGTTTTCAATTGAATTGTGAAAAAATACTGAATGATTTTGTTTCAAATCAAGAATTATAATTTGTTTAAAAGTTTACAATAGTTGTATAATAATTAGACTTTTAACACATTTTATATGCTAATTACAAATTCAAAGTTGCCTGTAGTGTATAACAGTAGGGGAATTTAACAAGTTTTACTCATTTAATCCTTTAAAATATTCTGGCTTTTATTATTGAATGTACTCAAATATCAAACATTAGGATTTTAATTAATTTAATTTTAAAAAGGTAATATTTGAGAAAAAGTGGTGCCACTCAGAACAATAAAAATGAAAATAGTCCGGGGGCCTTAAATTTAAGGGGGCAGTTGAAATCACCACACCGGGATGGACTATTTCATGGAAGGCTCATACTGATAAATGTAACCACGGCATTGGCTTTGTTTAAGTACATTGATCTCAGCAGATTACTTGGGGAGAGTTTTATTCCTGCACAACAATACACGGCAACTAATTTGAATTTGCACTGGAAAAAAATTGCTGAACAAGTAATTCAACGGAAATGGTGAGGCAGAGAACCAGAATGATAAAATATCAGGCAGTGAAAGTTTCACCAGGTGGCCCGTTTGCTTCCCTTCACTCCCGGCGGCGTATACGGTGTATGGCGGCGGATGGCGGCGTATACACATATGGTGGTGGATGGCGGCATATACGCATATGGCAACAGATGGCAGTGTATACTCATATGGCAGTGGATGGCGGCATATACACATGGCAGCAGATGGGGCATATACGCATATGGCAGCAGATGGTGGCATATACGCATGGTAGCATATATGCATGGCAGCATATACAGAGGCGTATATGGAGGCATACACTGTAACTTCCTTAATAATGGTCTGATTTTCAAACTGCTTTCACCGTTGGATTCATCTCAGTCTCCTATATCCAAATTACAGCCCATGTTCCCATTTTTACACACCCTAAACCCATTTGCCCTTTGCTCCTGGTGGCGTATATGGTGTATGGTGGTGGATGGTGGTGTATATGGCAGCAGATGGCATCATATATGCATATGGTGGCAGATGGCAGCATATTCGCATATGGTGGCAGATGGCAGCATATACACATGGCAGTGTATACGGAGGTGTATATGGAGGTGTATACTGTAACTTCCTTAATAATGGTCTGATTTTCAATCTGCTTTCACCATTGGATTTGTCTCAGTCTCCTCTATCCAAATCACAGCCCTTGATCCTATTTTTACATACCCTAAACCCTAGTATAGAATTTGCCCCTTTGCTTGCTTTGGTATACAGCTCCATTTGCCTGTAACTTCCTTAATAATGGTCTGATTTTCAAACTGCTTGCACTGTTGAATTCATCTCAGTCTCCTATATCCAAATTACAACCCTTGCTCCCATTGTTACACACCCTAAACCCATTTGTCCTTTTCTCCTGGTGGTGTATATGGTAGCAGATCACATCATATATGCATATGGTGGCAGATGGCAGCATATACGCATATGGCAGCAGATGACAGTATATACGCATGGTGGCATATATGGAGGCATATACTGTAACTTCCTTAATAATGGTCCGATTTTCAATCTGTTTTCACCATTGGATTTGTCTCAGTCTCCTCTATCCAAATCATAGCCCTTGATCCCACTTTTACACACCCTAAACCCTAGTATAGAATTTGCTCCTTTGCTTGCTTTGGTATACAGCTCCATTTGCCTGTAACTTCCTTAATAATGGTCTGATTTTCAAACTGCTTGCCCTGTTGGATTCATCTCAGTCTCCTATATCCAAATGACAGCCCTTGATCCCATTTTTACACACCCTAAACCCATTTGCCCTTTGCTCCTGGCAGTGTATATGGTGTATGGTGGCAGATGGCAGCATATATGGCAGCAGATGGCATTGTATATGCATATGGTGGCAGATGGCAGCATATATGCATATGACTGCAGATGGTGGCATATACACATGGCAGCATATATGCATGGCAGCATATACAGAGGCATATATGGAGGTGTATACTGTAACTTCCTTAATAATGGTCCAATTTTCAATCTGCTTTCACTGTTGGATTCGTCTCAGTCTCCTCTATCCAAATGATAGCCCTTGCTCCCATTTTTACACACCCTAAACCCATTTGCCCTTTGCTCTTGGCGGCATATATAGTGTATGTGGCAGATGGTGGCATATAGGGCAGCAGATGGCAGCATATATGCATATGGTGGCAGATGGCAGCATATATGCATATGGTGGCAGATGGCAGCATATATGCATGGTGGCATATACAGAGGCATATATAGAGGCATATACTGTAACTTCCTTAATAATGGTCTGATTTTCAATCTGCTTTCACCATTGGATTCATCTCAGTCTCCTATATCCAAATGACAGCTCTTGCTCCCATTTTTACACACCCTAAACCCATTTGCCCTTCACTCCTAGTGGCGTATATATTGTATGTGGCAGAAGGTGGCATATAGGGCAGCAGATGGCAGCATATATGCATATGGCAGCAGATGGCAGCATATATGCATGGCGGCATATATACCGAGGCATATATGGAGGCATATACTGTAACTTCCTTAATAATGGTCTGATTTTCAATCTGCTTTCACCATTGGATTCATCTCAGTCTCCT
>JBCAUG010158062.1:0-20290 GCA_038406175.1 Haplosyllis leylae | reverse complement strand
AATTATGATGTAGTTGACCAGGGTGCTATGTATGAGTTAGTTCAGCAGCCAAATGATTCTGACTATGGGTCAGATTATAGCAGTGATGATGATGATCCAAGTGAAATATTTGATAAGATTGCTAACTATTAACTTCAGCAAACACAAGAATGAAAAGATTATAGTTGACCCAATTGAGTATTTAAAAAATTGTTTCTAAATTCACTATTCAAGAGAATATAACCTTTTTTATGTGTATTCTTACTGCATGTGACATTTATGATATATATAATCCCACTGTAGACTGTATTATTTGTATTTAGTAATAAAAATGTAAACTAGGTAGAAATACACTTCATTATTACTGGGCCAGTAAATTTTCTGTCGGGCCAGTAAATTTTCCAGTTACTGGCTCGGATTGACCAGTAACTTTTTGAACTTAAATGATACACTGGACACAATATTAATGAGTGTGGTTGAATGCTTCTGAATTGTTCTCGTTCAGAACCTCACCTGGATCCACACCTGTGGCGGTCCCCTTTGATCAGGAGATTACATGTTAACAGGTAACAGATCCAGACGTGTGAACAATGTAAACATAGCTCTACAACCTGCCGTTCCATCAACCCCCCCCCCACCCACCCATCTCCGACCTGTCTGCCCGACAGAGAACAATTAGGGTATGTTCACATTGGTTGATAGCGAATGTAAAGGCGAAAATATACGCACATGTAATCAATCTTAGTGGCGATTTAGAAATACATTGTAATTGAAACTGAAAAATTAAAGTGAACTGAATGCCCTTCTTGATAAGCTGTTAATTTTTTACGACACTATACTTAAATCTATAGTCATTCTGTCGAATGCAGACAAAAATTTCGCTTTCGCCTTCGCTGGATGGATGTAAATAAGCCTTAACCACGGTAGTGAAGTGGTGTCTGTTCGGTAGTTTATCAGATTTGGCAGGAATTGCGCTCACTGTATTATACATTATACTATTCTCCAGATGATTACGATGTTGCCTCCAGATGGTTTGAACAAGAGCTCTGATCCGGAACTGTTGTTGATCTGGACTGGACACTGATTCTCACCTTCCATCCGGATCTGTCTGATCTCATAGAGATAATTGTCAGATTCTGGATTTGTTTATCTGGGATTATTAGGTGAGTTCTCTTTGCCATCTGGTTTTTGTATCCAGATGTTCGCAGTAGGACTCTGGAGATCTGGATTTCAGGTTCTCACCTTGTTGTTGGGTCCTGTTCGCACAGCAGTACTTGTATCCAGTTAATGAGTTACGAACCTCTTCTGCTGACAGGAGACAGCTAAGTGATTGGAAGTCTTGGTGTCGAGGGAGAAACCCTAAGGTTTACATCTTAGAGCCCATTTACATCTAGCGACAGTGGCATTGCTGTGACATCGCTCCGAATGGGTTGCAAAGCGATTTCCAAGTGACAGTCACTGACGCTTGGTGTAACAGTATAGGACAGAATTCATACGTTTGATTTGGGAGCGATCTCGCAGCGGTGTCGCAAACGCTAGGTGTAAACGGGTCCTTAGACTTCAGACTTTTCCAGCGTATCTCTGATTCAAGTTCGTAAATTCGACTACGGTGTCATATGTGGAATCAGCATCAGCCACGGCATTGTAAGGAATTCTGCTTTCCTGAAGAGTTCAGAGTTTGTTTTGTATCCCAACACGAGAAGGATGTGGAAGAAAAGTAAACAATGTTGCAATCTGATCAGGATCATGTGGTCAGTGATCCTCCACCCTCCATAAGGGGGTCGGTGATCTCTGTACCCTCCACCAACCCCTTCACATTCTCGCGGTGTTTACTCACATATTGGCCTGAAAAAAGCGTCGGATTTACCCAACAAGATTAGAGATAAATCTAAATCCGATTCACAAACCTGAAAAGTGTGAATTTCAAGCCAAAATGGTGTTAAATTAAGTAAACATTTGCAAAAAAAACCTGGAAAATAAATGTTTTGAAAGCATTGCCATTCAGGAGCTTTCAGGATAAGAGTTAACTTGTACAATAATAAACAGTTTGACCCTATTGATCCCCACCCCTCAAATTAGTGTCAAATTTAAATCCAGTAAACACCTAAACCAAAACTCAAAATGCGCGGAATAATAACATTTTATCAGTTATTAGGACAAGAGTTGATCATGAAATGAAAATAAACATACAGGTCTGATCAAAGACTTCGCCGCCGCCATATTGATCTAACGCCCAGCACCCCCCCCCCTTCTCTGTCCCTCCCGACCCCCCGCAGAGCCTCCGATACGTAATCAATACCCTTGACCTCGGTTCGACTAACCGTAGCTTGCTATTGATCTCTGTCGGAGAGGAAGAAGTCATCATGATTGAGTATTGACTATTGAACACCTGAGATGAAACACACTTTGAACGACAGATTTTCTTTTTGTTAATGTTTGTTTGGATTTCCTTGAGACTAGCTACTTGCTATTTGATTTATCATGAGATAATAAAATGCCATTGCACGGAAATTTTCTGTCCCGATTTACGTGTCAGACATTTTATTAAATATGAGAACGTTTATAATGATTGAGACAGTAGCAGCTGCTGAATGATGTGAAGTGAGGTGTGAAATTGGGACTTTTATTAGTGTCGTTGTACGTAGCAACTCCTGCTTGTACATCATTTCGCACCGAACACGCTGTATAAATGTTTCATTACATCACAGCTTGCCGTGGCGGATCCGGGATTTCCCTGACCCGCGAGAGGTGGCGCCATAGTCAACTCCATTTTATTCATCAAAAATGTCCGAAAATATCAGGTAAAATTGAAACGTCAAAAAGACTTACGTACTAAGGCTTTAGTAAAGCAGTATATTATGCACAGACCCACTAACCTCCCCGAGTGTTTCCATGATCAATAGCTCTCTCACCTATAGGTATTCAATAACTCGTTATTGATTAGGTGATTTAGTGACGTGTGAATCTATGGGAGATCAATACTTGGTGGTCAGTAAGCGATTCATGATGACCACTCACCGTATAATCAGTACTCCAAACAACACCGGGGGGATTTGGCGCATCAGTGTCTGTCTGTCTGTCCGTCCTGCTGTTTGTCTGTCTCGTCTTCCTGCTGGATGAGGTCACTGGTCGGGTCACTGAGGTCAAAAAGGTCACGTGCCAACTTGTGCTACTGGAAAATTAAACTATTTTACAAGTTCTATTTGATGTCATGGTTACTCATGGAAATAGTTGTGTTATCAGCCATTTTTGAAGATTTTGTAAGATTTGTGAATTGGGTATTTGCGAAATGATGGCAAAATTAAGGGATTTGCTGAGATTTGTGAACCATATTCTTCTTTTTGTACATCTGACAATTTATACTCTTAAATTTTGACAGATGTTTCACATGGACTTTGAATTTAAAGTAAATGCACCAAAGTTGACCCCATCTTGGAAATCTCCTTTTTGGTCTTCACAAATGGGAATGTAAATTATATGGCTTCCATGCAATAAGCATGGGCCTTATTCAGTCAAAAGATTTGTAAGGTAGTGATTATGTATTCACAGGCTCAAGTGATTGAAATTTGTTCAGTGTGTGGGGTTTTTTTTTATTATCATGAGCGGCACTAATATCCCACCCAATAATGATGAATGAATGTTAATATATTGATTGACAGATGATTAGTATGCAGATGACAGGGCCTCATCGCCTTGCAAAAAAACGGTCCATTATCATTATTGACGTTTCGTCATTGTAAATACAATGGTAATCGGTAAACTTTGAATAATCTTAAGAGGAGGAAGAAAGGAAATTTGTATTCATGAATTGAAATCACCCTCAAACACAAGTTTTAAACGCAAGCAAAGGTGCTTCATCCAAAGACGTACGTGGCTGCAAAAAATCTTCCCCACGTACAGGAAATGCAAGTGCAAGAATGTGACATGAGTGATAAATGGGAACCGGCAAAGTTTTTTTTACAAAAGCAAGACGTTTTTTATTACTTGAAAATTTCCCAATCACTGAGTGCTGAGATTTACGTTTTTCTTGATCACCGTTTTAATGGGTGTTTTTTTCCCGAGTGATATTTTAGTGTGCACGTACTGCAGACGCATAACCTCTAGTTTATATTGCTCATTTAGAAAGGTTTTTGAGTCGTTATTTTTATGAAACAAGAATTTGCTTTTAAACTGGCGACATATATTACCATATACTACAACCCACAGTCGTGTGTGTGTACCCCGGTGCTTTGTGGAAGGGACGTCATTTAAATGTCTGCCAGACAATAAATATGTGTGCAACGTTTAAATCACCGTTAAAGCCTGTCACGTCGATCAAAACCGAACTTGAATGCGTTAACCGAATAAGCCATGCTCACGTTAATCAAAATAGAAGGCGAAAGCGATTAGATGTCTCCAACAGATCGATTCAAAACTAGCTCGATGGGACTATTCACACTGAGTGGATGCAAGACAGCTAAGATAATTTTCCGCTATCGCCTTCGCCGGGGTTTCGTGTGAATGGACCCTAAGAGTTAACACAGAGTGATCTGACTTAATACGGTGATGACATCCGTTTCCTGTTGGATTTAACCGAACTTACTGTATAATCCCTTGTATGTAAGGACTGCCGGGTTGCGAAAGGAATGTAATATGTGCGGGATCAGACATTTGTCATTCGAAATGTTCCAAAAATTTGCGTTTTGAAGAAAAGTAAAAATAAACCAGAGCCATTTCATTTGTTCATTTATTTGTCCAAAATTATGTTGTTACTGGAACCAAAATAACTGCACAGGAAATTCTTACATTTCCTTTCTTTAAAATGATGTCTCCATAGAGCTAATTTAAGTTTAAACCCTCTTCTAATTTTTTATTTCTTGCATTAAAATAGGCGATGGACGCTCTACAGTATTAGAAATTCTTGTACTGATAAACACAGGTTAATTGTATTACAAACGACCGCCTGATTCATCATTTCATTTTCCATGTATTGTAGGTGAGGGTGACGGTGCTTGATGAGAATGACAGCGCTCCGGTATTCATCCCGTCCTCCTACACACAGAGCGTCTCTGAGAGCGCGTCTCCCGGGTACATCGCTCTGCGCGTCGTGGCGAACGACGCTGACGAGGGCGCCACCGTCCAGTACAGTATCGTCAAGGGAAACGACGCCGGCAACTTCGTCATTGATACGTACAGCGGTAAGAACCTTCTCTGGTTGTTAATTGTGAATGAAAAAGTTGAAGATTAATACTAACCAGTGAGTGTGGGTGTGTATCAATCAAGTGTGCGTGCTGCGCCCTCATTTGAGTACGCAAAAGTATGAATTTGTTTTATCGAACACCTTCCAATAGATGTACTATTAATATCCTCACAAGGAACCATTTCAACAACTACAAGTTCTTCAATCATCATAACTTCCGTCTAATAGCTTCCGGTTCCAAAGACGATCAAACCCTGATGAATCTCTGATATCTCTAATAGTTACTATTAATAGTATCAGCTCGGTTCAATGGATTGTAATACGCTTTGATTTATTGATTAATAGTTACTATTCACGGACAGATCGAACCTCTGACCTTTTTATTTTTCGATTAGGGTGGGTAGGTGGGTGGGTCCAGTCCAGATCTGTCGACAAACATCAAAACACGGACCGTCATAATTCCAATACCGGTCGTGATGTATGAAGGTGTACATTGTGCATACTTGTGCCGAACTGTTTAATAAGCGATTATCAATGTCCAACATGTTTCAATAGTCAACCACTGGAAATTGGCTTTACACATAGCCTCTTCAGGTCAAACTTGTGCTGTGATTGCATGGACTTTTTTGTTGCAGTGAAAATTTAATGCAACTAGTTTTGAAAATAATAAAACGGCAGAAAGCTTAGAATAAATATGTGGGTAATGTTCATTTTTTCTGGTCCCCGCTCCACGTAATGTGGAGGGACTACTGTGGTGTTTGGAACAGCTTTAGATTGCACCAACCCCACCCCCCCCCCACCCCCCCCCCCACCCCTTGGAAATATGGGACTTTAGGATTTCACCAGTTTTTGACTCAAAACACAAAAACAAAAGTTGGATAATGAATGGATATGGACATCGGTTCCATTAACTTTCCTTTGGTGCGTGTGTGGATGTATGCGTGCAGGTCATACAATCTACGAAATATTGCAAGCTTGAATTTATTTTAGCTTTTTGGATTTCAAATGCTGTTTCATTTCATTGAAAAACTTCAGAACTTCGACTCGAATTAACTTTGTTGAATTTACCACAGACAGCATAAACAACCGAAGCATTTTCTGGCATGTTGATTTTTGTATTCAATACTTCCATTTGATTCAAGTATAAATATTATGTTTGCTCCCATGTATAAATCCACTCCGGATTTTAGAGTGAATTTCGAGACGTGCTTTTAACCAGAGTTTGAACCATGTTTTATCTTATGTTTTGGTTCTGGATTAATCCATCGGAGCGACATGTGTTGGACATTACTGTCCGTTTGTACTCAACATATTCATCTTTAACCGAATACCCGACAGAGTAGAGGTCGGAATATTACACGGTTATTCGACAATGGTTCGAACATCAATATTCGAACATCAATATTTTGGGAATGAATTGTTCGAATTGAAAAAAATCCAGAATCCAAAATGAACCTTATTGTCTTGAAGAAAATACTATGACTTTCATTGTGGAATATTCTCTGTGGTCATTTTGGGAGCCCTTGGTTTTTAATTGACTGAGAAAGATGTGTATGGAATTTCTACAGAAATTATAATTGAATTTTTCTGTACGAACTGCCCCCCTCCCCTCCCACCCAGGAAATACCAACAATTAAACCGATTTGAGAATCGAATCAATCCGATCTGATTCTGAACCCTGATTCTCAAGAAAAGTGAGTGCCACCGTGTAAAGAATTCCCTTTGTATAAAAACAAAACAAATATCTCTTACAAAAATATCCGTGTTAAAATGGTAAACATGATGCCATGGGGAGATACAAAGAACAAACAGAAATGTCTTGCAAAAATTAAAAGTGGAAAAAATCTAGACCTGGTGAAGCCCCTCCCCTGCCCCCCAAAAATGAGACTAACTTTTTTGACACGTTTTTAAAATGTATGTGCATTAAAAAGACGTGCATTTTAGTTAAAAGTTCTAACTCTGGGAAAAAATTCGTCAATTACCGATGGAATGAACTCTGTGAGGATAACCTGGATAAGACTGTAGCATACAGATGTTGGAAGTTGAAAAGTTTAGGAAAATAAAATAAAACAAACAGAGGTGCTATGAGGGATCAAATAGGTTATCGACGAGGGGCCTCTCAAAATAGGGACACTATCTGAATGAAAATAATTATAATCTGAGAGAAAACAAACCGAAGAGATCGTAAAGTGCCTCGTTCAATGCGAGGGTACCCCCACCCCCACCCCCCCCCCTCCAAGAAAAAAATGTGGAAAATTTCTCTTTTCCGTCAAAATGTACTTACCTTTTATGTACCGACCCCGGGGGGGGGGGGTGGTACAACATAGTTGATGTTTTGCACAATGCAACTGGCGTTTTACTTTTTCGAAAAAGGGGGGGGGGGTTGTACGAAAATATACTAGGTTGTAAAACGTGTAACGTATAATCTCGTATGTTTAACGCAACGTTACGTGGAAGTTTGAACGATTTCGTTTTTGTTACACACAACAAAGTCATGTTTTGTACATAAAATTACTGCGCAGAAAAAAAAATGAATTAGTCTCCGCAAGGAGACTATCTGTGATGCACTCACTACTACTGAGTGGATATTTTTTAGTCAAATTTTACTCATCTACCGGGTAGAATACACAGCTACCATCAACCCCCCCCCCCCCCTGAAAATAGGTTTTGAGTTTGGAAACAAAGTTTGGACATGAACATCCGCTACCATCAACTGCCCGCAAAATAGGTTTTGAGTTTGGGAACAAAGTTTGGACTTGAACATCAGCTACCATCAACCCCCCCCCCCCAACATTGAGGTGTGTGGAGCATCTTGCGGAGACTAAACCTTTGACCGCGTACGGTCAACATTCTCGTTGATTTGTTGTAGCTGATGTAGCGTTTTCACAAAATTCTCTTTGTTTTTTGTTCTTCCTATTTTTCTTGGAATTCTGTGCGCTATGCTTTTTCTCCCTACAGTGCAGACAACCATCTTTGTTTTTACGTCCCTTGTTTTGTCAGACAGAGATTTCAGTCGAATTCAACACCTGTCATCCAGTTATGATGCTCTGGGTGTAGCATGTCACTGGGTATGTCATTTTTCTGTATGATGGGTACTTGATTTATTGTCGGCATGAGTTTTGTTTACATTACAGACAGTGGGGGAGGTTCGCCTCACAAACGCGTCGCCATCCGGCATCGTCTCTTTGTCGTACACATTTTTTTGGTGAAATAGAGAGGTTTGATCCAGATCAGTGCAATAGAGCGTGCGTGAATAAGTGCCAGTGTCTGTCTGTCTGCCTGTGTGTGTGTGTGTCTGTCTGTCTGTCTGTCTGTCTGTCTGTCTCGTATGTTGGGAAATCTGAATCCCCAGATTCAGGATGAATTGCAGTAATCGTCGGCCAGATAATCTTTGCAAAATGATTTTCAAAGCATGCACACATTATGTAGGAAAATACAGCGTAGATTTTATTGGCAAAAACACATCAGAAACACGTATTTATGGAACAGATCCGTCTTCATTTTGCTGTGGGAAAACCCATAAACTTTTCCAGATACCGCGGTGTCGTGTTGTGTAATAATCCAGGCATGCAGATAATGATAATACAGTAACCTGAGAGGGATCATTAGCTGATGTAGTTCACGAAGGGATCACGGGGAACAGGGGTGGGTGGCGAGTTGATACATCTCTGGTTCAGCCTCAGCTAACCAAAATGTTGCGTGTGTATCTCTTGAATAAAACAATAACCAGTCAAATGCCAACAACAATAGATAATTATGGTTTTTATTAGACTTGCTGCAAAGAAAAACATACATAAAATATTCCAAATACGAAGGAGAACCTGTCTGAGGCTCAACCAGAGAGAAATTGAGACAGCTGTGGTTCAGCCTCAGCCAAAATATTTATGTATTTATTTCATAAATAAAACAATATCCTGTCAAATTGTTGAGAGCAATAGTTAATTATGGGTTTTATTAGACTTGCTGCAAGGAAAAACATACATGGAAACATTCCAAATATGGGATTCAATAACATAGGCTGGCTGAGGCTCAACCTGGCTGAGACTGAGCCAGAGAAATTCCCGCTGGTGGGGGAAGGAGTATTGTGGGTCCATGAGGGGAGGGTGATTCGATCTGTCATTAGGAACAGCTCAGTCAGTGTTTTCAGTGTCACAGCGACGTAATTTATGTGTTAAATACACAATCTATCTATCATTGCGAGCCTTTCAGTGTCAGTATGATGTATGTGTTAGATAATACTGGACAACACTGTCCGGGTGGAACACGTAAAACAGGCTCGTCTGCGGTTGACTCCGGAATGAGTATTAATGTCCTGCACTTCTCACTTAGACGACTAATAAACGTTCCTTCGGGGCGAGTCACTTCAGTTCCGTAAGGGTTCGTTTATACCGGACGCAAGCGAGACCGCCTCAACGACGTCAATTTAATACTGTCTTTGTAATTGGACATTCATAGTTGACGCAAAGATACACGACGAGTATCAAAAGAAATATTTTACTTTTATCCAAGCATTAGGCCCTGTTCACACTAACTCCAAAAAACCGCGAACGTGAAATGCATTTTTTTTTTTTTGACGTTATTCAGTGTGACTAACATATTGAAATCCGCGAGAATTCCTTATAGTGGTGTCTCTTTTACTTTCTCTGCCGCATTCGCTTTCTTCGCTTCAATGTAAACAGCGCTTTATGAACGTTCACTATCGAGAGCTGGGACACTCATGACGACAGGCGTAGAGTGGCTTTCACGAAGAGACGTTGACGTTGATTGATCGTCGAACAAATCACGGCTCTCGGTACAAAGTGGAACGTCCGTGCAAACGTAACGTTTAATCCGGACGACACAGAACAGTTACACCCTATAGATGCGTAATGGCAAAAATTAACATCGATAGAACGGTTAACAATGGCCAATTCAGAAACGTTCAGACTCTTTGTCTGTCTTTTGGAATTTGTTTCAAGTGAAGACGATTTATCAAAAAAGAAAAAAAATCCCAAATGACAATTATTTATTTGCCAGTACAAGTGCATGTGTACGTGTTTTTGGTGATTTTGATGTTCTTTTCAACCACTTTTACCAAAGGCTCAGATAACTTCAGAATTGCTTGGACGTCATGAAAATGTTAACGGTTTTCAAGATTAAAGTTAAATTAACAATTCTCGTTTAATTTCTCGTTTTAGGAGAGATCTCGGTGCAGAAGCCCCTGGATCGGGAACGAGTGCCGGAGTACCGGCTGGAGGTGCGCGCGACAGACGGCAAGCAGAGCTCCACCGCCACGGCGAGGATCACCGTCACCGACGTCAACGATGAATACCCGGCGTTCGGCGAGCCCTGGTACGCCTTCAGCGTGCTCGAGGACGCCAGAACAGGTATGTAACGCCGGTCCATTGACTCGTAATACTTTTACAATTGGAATAATGTATCATTTAAGTTGGATTTCTCCGTTTCTTTTTTAAATGAGAACATTTGCCAATGATGCCTTCTCTCTCCCCTCCCCACCCTTTTACACACACACTTTCTGAACTTCTGGTGGCGTCTACCTGGATTTCAAAGCCAGAATGGACCCTTTCACTTGCGTGCTTTGTGAACTTCTGCAATTAATGGATCCCCAGTCTCACCTCTGTGTGTGACACCTGCTGACCTTTTAGTACATGGCTAGCATGTCAGCTGATCCTTTTTCCCACTTTATTTTTCAAGCAGATGTAAGAGGTCTGGATTTCGAACCGGGGCTGGTTTTTCACTTTTAGCAAGTCGTTCACTCATCATAGATGAGAGATCCGTGTGATAGATTCGCCTTTTGGAGGAAATTGAAATTATGGAAATTTTAATGGAAACGTTTTCAAAGCGTATTGACCAATACTTGGAATTGTTTGGGAAAGTCCCGACCTACACTGACCGTGATTCTTGAATGGTGATAAAAGTAACATTAAATACCCAGATAATTGATCCATTAGTGGATAATGACGTGTCTGTCCATCTGTGACGCTTAAGACCCGTTCACACTGAGGAAAAGTGAACATGAAAGCGGAATACCTAGAAAACTCATTGGCCCTTGATTTTTACCGCCCGCGTACGGGGGTACTCAGTCCCAGCTGGGGGGGGGGGGACAGGGGGTACTCAGTACCAGCCAGGGGAGGGGTACTCAGTCCCAGCCAGGGGGGGGGGGACTCGGTCCCTTTTGGGGGGTGGTACTCAAGCTGAACCCCCCCCCCCTTCATACAAGTTCGCTATGTATGCCTCTTACGTTGACACAGGAGGACTTTCTTGTTTCACTGTGTGCTTTACCTTACTTTTCGCAACGATCATAAGAATCATGAATTGGTATCCAAGGGAACTAGCATCCCAAGTTCAATCAGAAGTTTAAAACCAGAGGTGTCGCCCCCTAAAGAAAACGGCCCTTCATTGGTTTGCAGATAGACAAATCAGAAATTTTGTTCACTCACGTTCGCTCCCGCATTCTGTGAACAACCTCTTGAGAAGACAGGCGTTTTCCTCACCGTACATCACCACAATCTGTCGTACTTATTACAATACGGTTAAATAGCTCATTATACGTGATAAACACTGGTCAGTAACAGTAGGGGTCAGATCAATATAAAAAAAAAACCGTATTCACATAATCGGTTATTGATCGAATCAAAGTGGTTGGTTGATTTTTCACAGAAACAAGACGGTTCTACTTTAACATCACGGGGCAATACCGACCACCCCCTTCCATCATCCCAATTCACCTGTTAGGGGAGTGGGGTAGTCCACCTTGCACCGTGGACTGTTGATCCATCTCCCTCATTTGAGAAAACATTACCTTCCCTCGACTACATAAAAGTGGTCTACTTTTGAATGAATTGAAAGTGAAAACGAATATATTCGAATAAAAAAAATCGAAAAATCTAATAATCGTGCCCTGGTTTGGGAGCTAGTGAGAAGTACATCTGTTGTCATGATCAGATGGACATTTATTGATTAAAGTGTCAAATTATTAAACAACAGAGAAATCACTTCGTTCATAAATTTCCAACCCAGATTCTATATTTGTTCGATATAAAGACGACAAAATTTCTCATTAAGTCTGGCCTTGAAAATAAACTTTGTTGGAAGTCAAAAAATGTTTCAGACAAGTTAAAAGGGAAATTTGGAAACATTGAAAGTTGAAAACTAGGTTATTGCATAAACGATTTGATTTCGCCTGAACGAACACACCATCTAATACATGTACCAATTTGTTACAAAGAGATTAATGCTTGCTCACAGACAACAGATCCCCGCCCCCACAGCCCACCTGGAAATTAGCATCAAGAAGGATTTGCTGAGTTTGTTCAGGACATTTGACGTCCCATTTCTGCAATTCCTTTTTGGGGGGGGGGGGGTGGGAGGAGGAGGGAGTCCCCTGTTTCCCCTGTTTTGGACTTCTGCTGTGCGCCGTAGGTTTCAATCAATTCCAAGGTGGTTGCCGACCAATTCTTTTTTTTTTTTTGTTTTGATGGGGGGCTGGGGAAGGGCATGAGCCCTTTCTGTGGTCCTCTGATGCCCGTGTTTCGGACTATATAAATGACGTCTGTCATGGGTTGCAGTCATCTCGACCAATTGCACAGATATTTTTATGCATTACATTGAGGGTTGTATTTTCGTACTTACAGGTACTACAGTAGGGCGTGTATCTGCGGTAGATAAGGATCTGGGCGATAATTCAGAGCTGTCGTACTCAATCGTCTCACATTGGGGACGCGACAAGTTCTCTCTGCACCCGCACACCGGCGTCTTCACCCTCATCGGAACGCTCGACTATGAAGAGGTAACGTTCATTGATTAACGTCAAACTCTGTCGGGAGTCGTGTCATAATAGTGTCACAATCGCTTGGTGTACATAAAAATAATATTCGTTCTCGGAAGCAATGGGGCCAACAATAAATCCTAGAATTTTTCAACACGAGAAGAGTCACCCAAAACGCTTTACAAGTAATGTTAACCCCAGTTAGCTTATCAGAACAAAATTGACCCTCTGTGGTACCATATGACCTGCTAGAACTTTCACTTTTAAGGGCCCGTTTACATCCAGCATTTGCGACGCCACTGTGAGATCGCTCCCAAATCAAATATATGAATTCTGTCCTGTACTGTTACACCAAGCATCAGTGTCAATGCTAGCATCAAATGTATCTGTTGCTTGGAACTGACTTTGCAACCCAGTCATAGCGACGTTGCAAACGCATCGCTGTTGCTGGATGTAAATGGGCTCTTAACATCTCTCTATCTGTATACTTTCAGGTGAACCACTACATCCTGACGGTGCGCGCGCAGGACAGCGGACTGGACAGTAAGAGCTCTACCGTGCTCGTTTACATGAACGTCGAGGACATCAACGACAACGCCCCCGTATTCGATCCCAGTTCCTATAGCAACGAGGTGTGGGAGAACGCCACCAGGGGGACTAGTATACTTATGGTATCAGCTACTGATATTGATGATGGTATGTATCCCTCATTCGGGTAGAACAAAGAATTTTATGGAAAAACTTTTTAGACCAAGACAAGAAGATTCGTAGAATATTTTTGAAACTTGAATTCGAATTAGTAGATAACTTTTCGTGACGTTTAGCGTTGAAATGCGTTTATTGTGTCGTACAATAATGTCTACTCTAAAATTTTCCCCGTATAGGAGTGAACAGTGCGGTGGAGTACAGTATTACGGGCGGGGACACGGAGGGACGGTTCACTATCGGCGCCCGGGACGGGGTGATCCGCACGGCCCGTCCGCTCGACCGGGAGGCGGGTGCCACCTACAACCTCGCCATCTCCGCCACTGACCTCGCCGTCCGGGACGTCGACAGGCTCACCACATCTGCTATGGTAAGTACATTGAACAGTTCAGTTGGTGTAGCACCAGAGATGAAAGAACGCTCATCACGTTAGCTTAGCTATCGTAAGTACATGGAACAGTTCAGTAGGTGTGGCACCAGAGATGAACAAAGGCTCACTGCCTCGTTTATAGTAAGTACAGAACCACTCTTTTAATAGTTAAGCAGGCGTAGCATCAGATATGAACACAAAAAGTTCACCATCTGCACTAAGGTAAGTACAAATTTAGTACTAGACGGGAGTAACACTAAAGATGAACAAAAGGTCACCATCTAGGCTATGGTAAGGAAACACACCCTCGATTAGTATTAAACAGGTAGAGAACCAGAGTTAGACCAAGAGCTGGACCTGCTGCTGCGGTGTGCCAAATTAAGATCTGGTCCCAGATAGGGGTCTGCGACAATCTCGAAGCAAAACGGAACCAAAAACTTCTATTTTGTGCGAAGTATTTGTCCTGATCAGAACGTAGTTTTAAATGATGTAATGGCTGTGGAGGGGGTTTCCTCCTACTAATACATAAAAACCAAACTGAAATAATCTCTTTCCCGCCAGGTGACCATCACGCTAAAGGACATCAACGACAACTCGCCCATCTTCATCACACCAGACAGGATCACAGTCCAGGAGAACACGCAGTCAGGGGTCCATGTCTACCAATTCTCCGCCACCGACGCAGACCAGGGACGCAACGGTCAGATCGAGTTCAGCCTCGCTTCCGAGGACAGGCAGTACTTCTCCATCCGCCCAGCAGATGGCGTTCTGAGCGTAACCGGATCATTAGACCGGGAGACTAGTCCGCAGTACACGATCCACGTGACCGCGCGAGACAAGGGGTCACCTTCTAAGGCCACAGTTCAGGAGGTCAAGGTCACAGTGGGAGACAGTAACGATCACACTCCGGTGTTCAACCCGAGGAGTTACTCCAAACAAATCAGGTCAGTACAAAACGACAAAGTACACTCAAGTACACTAGGTCCCGCTCTCTGTGTCTGCTCCACCATTGATGCATTTTTACCGCCCACATTCGAAGGATCCGATGGAAGTTTGGGGGCGGGGGTACGCCATGGTATTTGGTCCCAGGTCATTTCTGGGGGGTACCCCGTGGTCTCTAGTCCTAGGTCATGGTATACGATGTCGCTATCACAGACCGTTCATCTTTTATTTACTTAATACCCACAGGGAGGATAAAGCAGTCGGCTCGAAGCTGTTAACGGTTACCGCCACCGACCTGGACACGGGACTGAACGGAGACGTCCGTTACGTTATACAATCCGGTGACCCTAACGGAGACCTGTGGCTGGACTCGCACCTCGGACATCTGTACGTTCAGCGGAGACTCGACTACGAGCGGAAGCCGCTGTACGAGCTGGAGGTGGTGGCGGAGGACCTGGGGGACCCTCAGAGAGCCGATACCGCGGCGGTTACCGTCACTGTCACTGACGTTAACGATAACGCACCACAGGTAATGAGCTGCACATTCCGCTACTTTCATCATTACTGACCCGTTTAAAGTGACATTACGACTGTTTTATGATATTTAGTGGCCAATAAATTAGAACCAGCATCTTTCCAGGCAACGATGAGCAAATGACGTAACTTAAATTTCAGTGGAGGTTAAAGCCTTGTTCACACGTACAGACACTGAAAGTTGGACTGAAATTCGGCCCATTAAAGTTTCACATTGTGTAAATGGTGATTGGCTGAAATTCAGGCTATATTGGTCTGGAACCCATTTAGCCCATATTTCGGTCCGATCGATTAGCACAATGCTAAACTTTTATTGGTGACTGTGTCGGTGCGTGTGAATAAGCCTTAAATGTTCTTGTGTTTCAATTTCTTGGAAATGATGATCTCAGAACACCTTTTTCCTGAGTACCACCAGTGATCGTTTCATCAACAGATTTTATTTTGTGCTAAAATTCCATTCTGAGTAGATTGAAATCACAATTGCTGTGATGTACTATTCCAGTTCCTGAACGCACCACTTGTGACCTACGTAGAAGAGGACCAGACAGGATTACCAGTCTACATCACGACTATCCTGACGCATGACCGTGATTCTGCTAACAACGCGGGCGTCGCCTACACGATGGTTGACGGGGACCGGTCTCTGTTCAGCGTTGATTCGTCGACCGGAGTAGTACAGCTGCAGAAGAGTCTGGATAGAGAGACACAGGAACAGTACACAGTTGTCATCAGAGCTACGGATACTGGTAAGTACATTCAGAACTTATAGCGGGGTGAGCTTACTTCTAGGGGTGGGATTTGCAAGGCACAGTGTTAGTTACTGATATGATCCCAAATGTAATAATTGCCGTTAATTTTAATGGTGCATATTTTCAAATTTTCTGACCTAAAATGTGACGGCCGCAAAATAAGATGACCGTAAAGTAGAGGTTTCACTATGTATACCGAATTACGACATGTCAACTCAGGGAATGCCATTCAGCACGTATGAATATATTTCTATGTATGGTTCTGCCAAATGTTTTCTACTCATGATATACTCGGCAGAAATTGACAATATTTTCTGGTTCAGAATGTATTAGATCAGACGAATGCGGATACATGCGGTCTATTCGCTTTAATCGCATGCGGTCTATTCGCTTTGTTGGCATGTGGTCTGTACGATGTAAATGTCACCCGTCCCACATGATAATAACTATGTAACCCTCATTGACTCTGGACACGGAGAAAAAACGAAAATAAACGTCTTATCAGACAACGAGGCGTAATTTATTAACCTGAAAACGTCCGGAAAATCGGCTCGTTTCTTTGATCGGAGATGTTCGCAATACCTGGATATGATATATGTAGCAGAAACTAGTGTAGGATATCATAGAGTGGGAAGTATTACTGATTCTAAGAGGCGGATCAAGAGTAGTCCAGTGTATCACAGAGAGAGATATATTTCTGATGGATTATGTGAGGCGGAGTCAGGGAAAAATGCGCAAGTATTAGTCACTCAGTCCTGTCGTATTTTAAGGTAGACATAGCACGTTCGGTGGAACCTCTGTTACTGAGCCATTACATCGTAATGGTGCATTTACGCTGACAGTGACCGAGACCAAGACCGATGACATTTGGTTGTATTGAATTGTATGGAGGTGTTCACACTGCACAGAGACAGGTAACAACACAGATTCCCATTGAGTTTTCTATACTTGTTATCGGTCTCAGTCTCGGTCACTCTCAGTGAGCCACAAGACCACCTGCCTTCAACGGCCACATTTGACAACAATGTGTTACCATATCTACGTGTTCATGTACGTTAGATATTTTTGAGACTGCTCTTGGAAAGTTACACATTTGGTCTGAATACTCACGCAATGTGCAAAAATCACCATTTGTTTTCACAAAACACTAAATAATCACCCTGTTCTCAGGATCCACCCCTGATTACGTTTATAGCTGCGCCTTGTACATGTAACAAGTGTGATGTTAGAAGGTTAACGAGCCCATGTTATGTACATTACACCAGCTACTGAACGGTCAATCCGGCCTCTGATCCCTGAGTTATGGACCAGTAGTTTATTTGTACAGCGCCGTAATGTTAGAGGAGCAAGATTGCGCCAAGTTACACAGCAAATAGATGTTCTAGAGCCGCAAGCACTTGATCACTTTCGGAAGTATTTTTACAAGTAATAGATTCTTAAGGTGCAGTACACATCTGCCGGAAATAACCGGGTATCCACACGCACGCACGCACACACACGCACGCTCACACACACACCCACTTTCTTGGAACCCCTTCGGTAAGATACCTTCACATTTTTTGCTAAAAATCTAGAAATCAGTGGCTTGCAAACTGTTTGTATTCAGTAATATCTGGGTGAGATCCGTGAGTGAGAATTATGGTATCAATTCAGAGAGAGATAAGAAAGGAATAGCAGAATATGCGAAGAGACGAAAGGTTATTTTCCGTCTGGTGATAAGGGTACTGAAGTAGGTTATGATTGGTCGTCCCTGGTGATTGATTCTTGTGATACCCGGCATACCCACACGGGCATACCCGCCATGCCATACCCCCATGACACACCCCTGTGATGTACCCAGTACCTGTGCATACCCTGAATATCACACCCAAGGATTTTATCAATGTTTGTAACCGAAATGTCATAATCGATAATGCGTGTTGTGTACCTGTTCAGAATCACTCATTTCCGAATTATTTTTCTCCTACAGCATCAATTCTGATGGTGAAAGTCTCGCAGAGGAGGAAAGGCTGATAGTCACGGAATATCATTTTGAGATTGTGATTTTTACAAATTGGGGGAAGGCGGGAAGAAAAAACAGGAGAGTATAAAAAGTGACTTTCTCATTTCGGATGTACAGGACTTGAATTAGCTACAAAAGTAAAACTCAGTGCTTCCCCACTCCACTCCCCCCCCCCCCCCCCACCCCGCAACCACCAAAATGTTCAATTTCTTCCGATTATATCTTATGACTGGGAGGTGAGTATGAAATCAGCCATTCCTGACCCCATATACCATATACCATATACCATATCCATCAATCAGGATCGGATTATAATAGATCTATCGGAATCCAGTGAAGCTGACGTATAAAGAAAGATGTCAACCAGCAACTACTTTATGTGTAAAGTCAGAGATAAAATCCTCGCCCTGTTAAGTCTGCCCCCCCCCCCTCCCAGAAAAAAGTACTAACCAGTAAATCCCCACAGCATTTTGTCTTTGTGGATTCGTCAATTAGTTGAAGCCTTGTTCACACGTACGGACACCGAAAGACACTGAAATTTGGTCCATTAAAGTTTCAACATTGTGCCAATGGTGACGGGTTTTTTGATGGGCAGAATGGGTTTGGAACTCATCTGGCCCATCAAAGTCACCATCACCATTGACACAATGTTGAAACTTTAACGGGCCGAATTTCTATGTCGGTACGTGTGAACAAGGCTTGAGTAGTAAAAATTTGACAACAAGGGAACACTGCAAAAACTGAACTATTTTTTTCCACGCAAGAACAGTGGTCAGCTGTACTTAAATTACTTGTGATAGTAGACATTCACTTCTTTGCTGTTGAAAGTTATATGTATGAAATGGTATGTGTCGGAACAGGGTGTTAGGGTATGATTTACAGATAGATATACCCATCTGCATACTATGCAGGCAGGTGCATACCCTACTCAGTGGGTACCCCCTCCCCGTGAAGCCGAATTACCGTTTGGTTTTTCCATCTCACGTGTTTCATGGCAATTGAGCTGCCAAGAGCGTGTAACACAAGGCAATCAGTCTCCTACAGGAAAACTGTTACGATTAATTTACGCTCATCGTAAGGGATTTACGTTCTGTTCCGTCAAGTAAGATGATCATTAGTGTGGCGAACCGACACGGACGTTACGTCTGGTGTTGGTTAATAAATCTTGACTTTTGAAGTCCATCGTGACACATTTACTTTAGAAGTTCATCCCATCCGCCTAGAAAACTTCAGACAGACAGACACATGAGCAGCTGTCACACCTTCATCTCCAATTTACAAACGTTTTACAGTTTGGACTGGTTTGGGACTTATGACATTTAAACATCACCGTTCACGGGGAAAAAATATTGGCCCTGGTAAATGCAACTAAAGAAGGCCCAATTGGCAATACATTTGATGCAGTTTTGCTCATTTTCATGATGTGTTTTTCACATTTGAGTGCAACAACAAAAAAGCAGGTCACTGCCTGTGGAGAGAACGTGTGCTAAGGTAATAGGGACCCACTGCCTCTCAATTATTTCTGTAAAAACCGTTTGTTCTAAGTATAATAATATCCATAATAACCGTGAAGTACGGTTATATTGTTGAATGTTGATTGTTTTAACAGACCCACTGCCACCCAAAAATACTCCAGTCCACCAGACGACACCCTGGGGTGAGAGGGCCTGTCACCCACCTGTGGGTCCCTCACCCCTGACCCCACCCAGACCCTCCACGGCCCACCCACTACCGCACCAGACTAGCTAAACCCAGAGCTGTCACTCATGAAGGCTTCTTTTAATGAGTTAGAGATAAAGCCTGAAGGTTCAATAGACCGATCAACGATCTCGCGAGAGTCCGAGATTTGAGGTTCGTTACAATACGCGTCTATGGGAGATGTTAATATTTTTGCTTTTAATTCTGAAAATAGTGGAAAAATCGTAACTTCTCTTATTTAGTCATTAAGCTCTCATATCACTTCATGACTTTTGAATGAAAAATTCGTTCAATTATGCCTATTTGTGCAAAAAATTCACTATTTTCCCTAACATTTTCATGTAAATTTATATGATTTGTTAAA
>JBCAUG010157951.1:0-20293 GCA_038406175.1 Haplosyllis leylae | reverse complement strand
ACCTAGTGTGGTGGGGACCCAAAAACCTAGTTTATTATTGCCTTTGCACCCCTTCGCAACCCTCACACCAACCTTCGCACCTCTTGCACCCTTCGCACCCCAGAAAGACTATAAATAGTGATCCAATGTAACATCTGGTGCGAAGGGGTACGAAGGGTGCAAGGGGTGAGAAGGGTGCAAGGGGTGAGAAGGTTGGGGTGCGAAGGGTGTGAAGGGTGCGAGGGGTAAGAAGGGTGCAAGGGGTGAGAAGGGTGCAAGGGGTGAGAAGGTTAGGGTGTGAAGGGGTGCAAAGGGTGCAAGGGGTGAGAAGGGTGCAAGGGGTTAGAAGGTTGGGGTGCGAAGGGTGCGAAGGGTGCGAGCCACCTGCATGTGAAACTTTCACTGCCTGATATTTCTTTTGATGTAGAAACAAAAATTGCTAATCTTATCTCCATTAGTTTTGTCTCATTAGGCGATTTACTTTGAACGTTTGGAGTAGAATGTAAACCACTAGTTAACCACAGTAATATTATTGACTCTAGTATTGAGTTCTGATAAACTGTCATAACCTCTACCTCGGGTGCATGTAAATATACATTTATGTAAAATAGTTTAGATAACAAAAACGTAGCGTTCATAATCCACCAGGAAACAAAGCAGACAATGTTTCCTGTATAATATTATCTATGAAGCATCACTGAGACATTATTCGTTCACTGCTAATATTATTGAACGTGTCTATCTCTAATTTATGCTTACAAATTTATGTAGCCGAGATCACTTATTATAACGGTGAATTTTATGGTAAAATCTAGAATCAGAAGTATCTAGGAAATTGTAGTGCGTCTGAGGAAAGTGAGAATAGGGTAGCTGTATTCATACCCAAATTGCATTTTCACACTTACTAACCAATTGCGGTGAAGCATTTTCAAGAGTGGTCTGAAAAATAAATGTTCACGTACACTCTGCGGCAGTCACCGAAATACCTCATATTTATATCCTGACACTTGTAAGTATTTAGAACTGTTGCAATAAACTCAATCACGCAAGTGCTCTTTTTGGTTTCGAATTTACTATATCGACCGCCAATCGAAACGAAGCAACCAAGACCGGTGAAAAGTTTGTGGGGGTGCCGTAAACCATTAAACCTAAATCTGAAGTCAAAAGTTTTCTGGGAACAATTCTCATTGTTGGTAGGGGTGGAGGTAAACTGTAAATCATCCTGCCGAGCCAGAGTGGCCGAATGGTTTACGGTGCTGTGCTGCATGTGGCACGAACGGTCATGGGTTCGAACCCCCAATAAATGCTTGTGGACACATGATCTGCAAGTATATGGATCAAAAATGCTTGGCTGTCATGCTGACCTCTATCACCTTGTAGGTAGAGCATCCATTTCTGACTGTTTTCGATGGTGTCGATCATCTCTGAATGAGAAATTAATATTTGGAATGATTTTGCAAAATTGAGGCCATTTCTCTGCAAAATGATATTGTGGAAAAATACTTCACAAAGGGGAGATCCAAACTAGATCTTAGTTTTTACATTACATCTGATGATGGCTTAGATATTCACAGATTTCCAAACTGGAAATGGCAAAAAATGCATGCTATTTGTTTACTTCCTGTTGTAAAATCTGTGAATATCTAAGCCATCCTCAGATGTAGATGTGAAGTATTTTTCCACAATATCATTTTGTAGAGAAATGTCCACATTTTTGCAAAATCATTCCAAATATTAATTTCTCATAGACCACCATTGTAAAACCCGGTCAGAAATGATTGACACCATTGCAAACAGTCAGAAATGGATGCTCTACGTACAGGGTGTCTATACAGTCAGCAGGTATCACACAGGAGGTGAATCTGAGGATCACTACAGGCAAGAAAGCATGTAAGCAAGGCATCCACCCTGGCTTTGAAGCCCAGGGCAGATGTCACCAGAAGTCCAAAATAGGGGTATCAGTGGCCCCACAAAAATGACTTGTGTCCTTCAAAAATGTTTTAAAAAATTTCAAATCTGAAGTCCTCATTACCAGCAAATGTGGTGGGCATGTGTCTAAGGAAGCTCTGAGTTGAATAAATATTATCTTATAAGCATAAAACTTCTCTTCTTCTCAGGTAATTGTTTTGGTTTCACATTTCGTTCGGACATAAATATGTGATTCAAGATTAGGGAACATTTGACGGACTCAATTGTCAAAACATTAGTTTTGGCGGTAAAGGGTTGTTTACAATCACAAATACTTGAGAAGTTGTTTGCAACTATCAGAAACAGAAAAAAGTTGTCTTTGTCAGCAGCATTGATTCACAATACAAATGACGTCAATGTCTTGTAAAACTATCCCCTGTTTACATACATGAGAACTTAATTTTAAGTTCAGAAGGACAAACCTTAATGGTGATGCAAAACTCGGAATTTATCCAGGAATTAACAGAAGACTGCTCGAAAAGCTTGAAGCAAAGTGGGGGCAAGAACCCACACTCCAGAACCCCATCTAAATGGCCCTCATACTGAAAATTAAAATTAAGCACTTTTAAAAATTTTAAACTCGGGACGTAGGTCCCGCTGCGTTTAGCCATGTGTTACTGAGATGCGTTTTGGGCCTGTAGAAAAGCTAAAGTAAAAAACAATCGAGTTTTTCCGTAACCCCTCAGTTTACAATATTGGCATTTTGTATAAATTTTAATGAGCTTAAAATGAAAAAATATATTCAGTTTAATGCTATTGACTTCAGTGAATTCCACCAAAAAAGATAGTGTTACCAGGGATCCCCATTTTATCTGACTGGCAACAAGTACATCACCAGTGGTAGTATTAAAAAATAAATTTGCATTACTGCATCTGGTTAGGTATCTATTGCCATTGACCTTACTGAATACACATTTTGTAAGGAAAATTTCTTTCTTTACTTCTACATGTAGGAATGCATCTGTTGCCAGATACGGTGTATCCCTGGTAACCCTACCACTTGTGAATTTTTTCTTGATTCACTGAATCTCAATGAATTCATCGAAAGTCATTTTGGTAAAACTCATCTGTTCCAAAAAAATTTGCAATGTAGATGATGACAATACTCAGAAATTTCAGTAAATATCAAAATAGGAAGTATGACATTTTGGTGTTCAATTCTTATCTGCGACATGTCAAATTTCATTGCAATTAACAAGCTTCACTTGACTGAGGTCAGAGACGCCTCATAGACTTCAAGGCATTTTTAAATTGTGGACCAATCGAGTTTTTCCTTATCTTCTGTAGAAATTCTACAGAATAATTCAATTTATAATAAAAAATTGTAAAAAAGTGGTATTTGAACCCATTACCCCTTGCTTAAGAGTCAGAAGTGCTAGCAAAGCTCCACAGAGACACAGGCAATAGAGAGAGCACTTAAATTGATCCCAATTCATGCTTCAGTTTTTATCAGATTCCATAGAATTCTACAGAATGCATTTTCATAAGGAAAAACTCGATTGTTTCACATGCTAAACCTGAAAAAGAAAGCCATTAATTAATTCACTTTGCCAATCGACTTTTTCGTAAATAACCAAATTAAAATGACACACATGTATCTGACAATTACCTTCGGAAGAACATCCTCCTTAATCTACCAATTAATTGTAATTTTGAACTGAAAATATAATATCACATGATGATGTCAATTTTCGAAAAAACTCGAATGTTTTGGAAAACGTCGCTTCTTGTCAATTTTTTGTGTGATGGTAGCCACCACTGAATAATAAAAAAATCCTTTTAATCAGCTTGCGAAATGATACAAATAAATCCAAACAAGAAAGTTCTCTTGTGTAACCGCAAAAGGCGCTTATTGCCGCGGCGTAGCAGCTGTCCTGGGGGGGGGGGTACTCCTATCCTGTCTGGGAGGTACGCCTGTCCTGTCCTGAAGGAGTACCCTTGTCCTGACTTGGGGTACCCCCAGAAGGGACCTGGGACCAGAGACTGGGGTACACCTCCCCCCGAAGGGACCTGGGACTAGAGACTCTGGTACTCCTCTGTGTTGACAGACACGCACCTGTGTGTGTACGTACACAGGCGGTAATAAAAACGCCAACTCAAATCAAAATTACACAAATAAAATGCCTTTCGTGGAACTCGAAGATTAGCCACATTTACCGAAAATGAATCAATATGGAAACAGCTTTTGCCTAATTTTGTTGCAAATAATTTTATACTTTCGGAGTTGTTGCTTGTGTGTGACTTATTTGTCGAATATTTGTCGAATATTGATGAAATTGCTGGAATGACCAATAAATACACTGAATGCTTCCAATCGAATAACCTGCTGTCTGGATCAAGGGTTTCGTCTACCTGCGTGTTGTTCTTACTTTCAGATTCATCGTCTACATCGTTTGTCGTACCCAACGTTGGTATCTCCGATAAATAGGATTATCCACATAGTAATCCCGACTTCTTTCATTTTGGAAACAATTTCGCAGTGTAGAAATTGAAGTTCTCTTTTTCTTCTCTTTTTTTCGTCGCATTCTGGACGCCAGGTGTTTTGGCTGAATTGTCAGCTTGACTACAGTTACGGATCATGGGAAATCCACCACCGTTAAAAGGAGGATTCCTCAGGATCCTTGAGTGTAGCAGCTTGCTTGACTTCCTTCCACGGGTCTTCCGCAGATCTGTTAACTACTGCCTTACCAATCCAGTTTGGAGCCTCCTAGGTGAGCATGTCACCTGATCTCTGCCTCAGCATCTGGCTCTATTCACAACTCTAAAAGTTCCTTCCTTCGGGCGCCACTCCTCCTCCTGGAGGCCTTTCACTGTAGGGTTCCTGGTCACATCTTGACCAAATTAACGCCATAGATTTACCTTTTCGCATACTCTCGTGCCTTACATGGACGAATCTTTCTAAATTGTACATACTACAAATCTTTCTCGTGTCCGTGACACGCCTTCAAGCACTTGTAGCAACGTGATGAGCCATATGGATATAATGAGTCCATATGGCTCATGTCTGTTAAAAGCCGTTAAATGCGCGCCAAACAAATTGTTACACTTCATTTACTGTTTTGTTCAACTCTTAAGATCATAACTATTCAAAACGGGACATTGGAACTTTTAGTTGAAAAAATTCGGATTATATTTGGATTGAAACTTCGTGCTAGAAACCACAAGATGCGTGCCAGATTTTCACCGAAATAAGTTCTTTCCTGTGCGCAGGAGTGTTGTATGCCGAGTGAGGAGCTGGAAGTTAACGTAGTCCCGGGTGTAAACCTTTATGCCCCTGGGACTATGTCAACTTACAACCCTCCATTCGGACAATCAGCTATAATGATTCAATTGAGGAAAAACGGCAAGTATAATTATACAAAGGAGAAGAAGTCATGCGATATTTGATTATGAGTGTTACCTCCCAGATTTTGACCTCCTGAACAAGTATTACACATTCACCCTCAAATTTTGAAAATATATTTTGGCTTCATGGTAACAGATTCCTTTTCAGGCCCTCATCCCCAAAACAGAGAAAATCCTTACTTCCTATTTCCCGTTTCGGTGTGTAACATTCTGTCTCCAGGCAAGTAGAAACATCTTGCATTGCAAAAAGGAGAACAGAAAAGTATTTTATGTTTTTACCCTTTTAATTTTCAGGAATTTTGTATGGATAAATATGCATTTCACTTGAAACAATAGTGGAATTTCTGAAAAAAAAATTGCAAAATTGTGTTGAAAATCAACTCCTACTTGAAAAAACGAGAACATTACCAGCAGTGATCGCTAATTTCGTCTTGAAAATTAACGAATGGGCTTTGTTGTCCCACACATTGTTGTATTTTGTACACAGATTTTAAAACGTTGATTGGCCAGCTGAATAAGCGATCATTGCTAGTAATGAAGGAGATAAAGGGGAGATATCTTGGAAATGGTTGACACAAAATTAATTTATTTTATTTAATTGCTGTGAATTTCATGAATTTCATCAAACTTGCGCAAGGGTGACCCACTTCTAAAAGTTCTACTGACAAGGCATTAGAAAAACGTATCTGCAAAAAAATACTTATCTGCACGAAGAGGTGGTGCCTGAACGACAGTTTTTGGCGTTTATTGTAAAATACGCAGAAACTTTTTTAGATGCAACTCTGAGCTCTTCTCCTATATGTGGTAAGCACAAATTTATTTCCATGTAAATTCCCTCACATACATACCATTAGTCCGTTGGCATCCAGAACATCCCATGAAATGAAGAAGAGCTATTCCCGCCTTTGTTTTTAGTCAGCATTGAGTCGATACCCCCTCCTGTGATTCCCACCTCGAGCACATCCAGCATTCGCTTCGGGGAAACAGGCTTTTTAACTTCTCAGAGCTTTCTCTTCGGAAAAAGCGTGGAATTAAAGTTTACAAGGTGATTTTGACTTCCCTCGGGCGGTGGTGTCAACATTGACTGGTGTTATTAAACTGAAAAGCACACTGAAGCCAATGTGACACCGACCAGCCGTGAGACTGTGGTCTTCTTCAAAATCGTTCTTTACACGTGCCTGGAATTCCTTCCTTCTTTTTCAAATTTAGAGACCCTGAACAGCCAATTAATTAATTGAACATAAAAGAATTCCGGTCAAATTTTGTTCAAATTTGCGACCTGATTACTTTGCAACCTGCACTGCATTAGAATTTTGGGTTGGGGGGGGGGCAGTCGCATTTTAATTCAATGGCTGTACTGCAGAATATAATTACATACCAAATTTACCTGTGTGAAGCACTGTCATTTGTAATAATTTTTTTTGAAATATTGTCAAAAATTCTACTCTTTCTTGCATTCGCAAGGCAAAAATGATAAAGTAAGAAAAAAATGTTTGAGTTAGGCAGTTTGGACTCTTTAGGTCTAAAGGTAGGTTAAAGGTTACAATGGTAGTTATAGATACTTGTTTGCGATTGCGTGTGTAGCGCATTTGGGGTTTTCGTTTTCAACACAAATCTGACATTTCTGTACAAAATTGACATCGAGGATTTTAAAAAGTTTCAACAAAAACAAAGTTGCTTCCAGTGGGATTTGAACTCATAACAGCAACCACCACATAGAATCCTAACTGCCTTACCCACTCAGCCTTTCTGTCACTCCATGGCAGTCTTAGATTTTCAGACCCTTATAAAGTCATGCTCTATTGTTTCTAGAAATGATCCAACTTCAGTTTAAAGATTTTCTATTCAATAAGTGGCTCTGTGGCTGAATGGGTAAGGTAGTTAGGATTCTATGTGGTGGTTGCTGTTGTGAGTTCAAATCCCACTGGAGACAACTTTATTTTTTGTTGAAACTTTTTAAAACCCTCAATGTCAATTTTGTACAGAAATGTCAGATTTGTGTTGAAAACGAAAATCTCGATTGTACCATTCTTTGCGATTGTTGGTTGCGATTCTGCATGCCTTGGTCAAATTCTGAACAACAAACCATACCGTGCACTGAATCGCAACAATAACCCACAATCGTCCATGTGAATACTCCTAAAGCTCACAGTGTGGGCAAGTACTGAATCGCAACAATAACCCACAATCGTCCATGTGAATACTCCTAAAGCTCACAGCGTGGGCAAGTACTCAAATTCTCGTCTAAAATGTAACCATGAATGAAATTTTTCCTAAATAACACAAATGTGACTTTTCTGGCATTTTTGTACAAAATTTACATCGAGGGGTTTCGAAATCAGCAAAAAATAAAGTTGCGTCCAGTGGGAGTCAAACTCAAAACACCAACCACCTATGGAGTAGAATTCTAATGCCTTACCCACTCAATTACCCAGGAATGTGTTGAATAGAATGTTCTAACTTTGTTTCATGCTCCACTTCACTTTTTGGACTTTGAATCATTTCAACAGAGCATGACATTAAGGGTCTGAAAATCTCAGACATTCAAGGAACGACAGATTGGCTGAGTGGGTGAGGCATTAGAATTCTAATCTATTGATGGTTGAGTTTGATTTCCACTGGACGCAACTTTATTTTTTGCTGATTTTGAACCCCCTTGATGTAAATTTTGTACAAAAATGCCAGAAATGTTAGATTTCTGTTCTTTAGGAAAAACTCGACTGTTGGCAAGAGTTGGAGAAAGCTCACCATATGGGACTGTACACACATAAAACCATGATCATCGCAGTCTAATCTGCGTAACCATGGATAATATTATTGAGCATTCATTTTAATCAGCACCCCACCATGGTCTTAAGACCAAGAAATTGTTGGTTTCATTTCTCATTCTGTTTCCCGGTGTAGCATTTCGGATTGAAACCTTGAAGCTCCCCGTCGGAGAAATCTTGGACCGCCACTGTGAAGAGATTTGTCACATTTGAATGAACAACGAAACTGGGATCTGAAAAATCCAGTTGACTTACTTCTCGGTCATTTCGGAGTCAAGCTATTAACAGGAAAAATAAAAGCACTTAAACTTGTCCCATTGATTGGCATTGCAATTTTGAAAACTCAGCCGAATGAGCCTATTTCTGAACATCTCTCTCAAGGAAACTTAGAGATATACGCAAAAGGCAGCACTTTACTCTTTCCCATGAAAACCTTCAAAGCATGATGCCTCGTGGAAATATCTGCTCAAAACAGAAAAATGCCTTGGGCGTGCAACATATTATCGATAAATCACGTTAATGCTGCGGCTATTTGGCCTGTCTTCCTCTTGCTACCATAAATTTTATGCCTCTAATGATGGAATTATGTTAACAATACCAGATGTTTGCAAAATTATTTTAATTACAAATAATTGTAGCGTTTGGAGGCATTGATGGACGATTTCAAAAGAGTTCCACAGAGAGCAACTCCCTCAGATGAACACGATGCACGAACGCAAGTACACTGATTTGGAAATAACTTATTCTTCTAACTTCTTTCAATTTAACAATATACGAAGAAAAATCTCAAGAAACATTTCACGTAAATATGATCGGTTTGCAATAAAAATCATTTCAATCAGTTTGCAATAAAAATTATCATTGGACAGCCTTACTTTCAAAAGTCCTCACATGATCCCGATAATTTCCTCCTTGTTGCAACAACAATTCCGCATGCATGAAATTAAAAACAATTAATTTTTGGTCATTTCCATGTGTATTCCGTGTCTGAAGTTCAATATAATTAACATGACACTCAAATGTCAGCCTTTAGTAGATAAAAGGGCATGCAACCTAAAACAGTACAAAAGTTTTCAATCTTACCGAATTTTAGTTTCAAGTGTCCTTGACTATCGGAAAAGTAAATCCAGTTCATCTGAATCCATACAAATACTAGTTACGTAATTTCTACGCCAATCATTTAGTTCCTTACCAAGTTCACGCATTAACTGACGCAACTTTTGAAGTGATCGGGGGTTTTAAAGAGAGTGTAGGCGATCACCTGGATGGCTATTACCCAAGAAGACTCCAATGAGCTTTTTGATAAAAATTGAGCCATATTTCACATTGATGATGGGTAAAAGAGAAAGAGCCTTAGATGTGCATGAAGTATTTTAGCCGCTGGCCAGGAAGACCATTTCTTATCTGTTTTGGAGGTCATGGGGCATGAACGGTGAACAAAATACCGTCGCATCCTATCACTTTCAACAATACATAATAATAAGCACTGGTAAAAAGTCATATGGAGAATGCTATAGCCTGTAGGACATTACAAATGCCATTTAAATCGTTAAATTTTAAGGTGTTAATTTATTCCTTCAGACAAGCGACCCAATTTACAGAAACCAACCGATATGAAACTTTGCTCATAAATTGTTTTCGTGTCAATTCTTTTCGCGTCAGTTTCCACAAAGTGTCTTAAGGCTCTCACATAATTTTTAAAACGGTCAGAGGTATCAAAGTAATGCCACAAAATAAAATATATTCATGGAACTTGGGTCGCATAGAAATTGGTGATTACCGTTTAAATAGTATTAATTACGTTCGAACGTCACAAAATTATTTTATGCAGTGTGCTCGAAGTTACCAAATAGGAAAAAGGGAGAGTTGTGCAAAATATCCATAGAGTTGTTATCAATAATTTTTACAAAATACATAAAACATTAATTACCCTTTTTGAGCGTCTATACCTCCGAAACATCTTCGGAAAATTTGTTGTGAATAATTTTTATTGACACAGAAGTGTTATCACTTTTAACATCGTACAAGATGTGTTGTCTGAATCTTGACACATGCCAAAGATCTGACCTTTTTACCAGCACAACTGCTATTTAAATTTATACATGTGATAGAATATACCCCTTCACCATCGAACTGTGACATGACAGGATTTAAAATCCGCAGTCAATTTGAATTTGCTGGTTTCACAGCCCAAGGGAGATCAGATAGAAGTTACGTCCAGGTGACGCAGGGAGATAGATTTGGCATGCTACACCTGGGAAACTGTCAACCAAGTTATGAGGGTACGTCCTCTAATCTACACCACAGCCTGCCATCTATCTGGGTTCTCCCAAGTACATTCTGATTTATCACATAAAACCGTGTCAACTTCCTGAAAACATTTCCGAAAGTTAATTCAAAAGAAAGCAATATCTATACATTACACACCGTATGTGTGTTTTGTTTCTTTTTTTTTCCACAGCATGACCGAATGTATTAGAAAAAAAGGTCAAGTCCCATATTACTTCAAAACATGTATTTATTAGCGACATTAAATTATCAAATTAACTCGCATAAACTATCAACCCAAACAAAACTAGGCATGTTTACAGATTCACTAATAAGGACACTTATCATAAAAGGAAAAGTCTTTACATGTACACAAGCTCAAATACAAAGTACAAAAATGGACGGATTTGAAAAAGTGGCGTTTCAATTTAACAAATAACAATGATTTACTCAATCGCCTAACCACATTACGTTGTCAGGCATATGAAAGCAAGCACCCTAATCTCATGATAAATCTGTTTACCCAAGTAACTGGGAGAAAAGTTTCTGTGAACTTCTGTAACCTACACATAAATCTAGTGAGAATATTTTGAATGGAGGAATTTATCAGTTTAGAATTCTTTTTTGTCCGATTTTAAAATACATTTTGTTCCCTTATCTAAACACGACTCTCAGATAAAATGATATCATGACCTTATTTGTGCAATGTATTCAATGGCAATAATACCACTACCATTTGAAGTTTCTAATCACGTCATTCCAAGATTTGTCAAATTTCCTCAACATGTACGCTCCCTGGGTTGTGTATCACAGATTCTTCTCTTGAACGGGCCTGATGATCCACGTCATGTAAATGGATAGAAGAAATCTTCAGGAAGGCGTGTGGTGAATTCCGGATATTCAGCATCGATGGCTACGGTTGGCTCGGAGGCGTCAATAAATTCAACCGAACTTGTTACTTCGAATTTCTGCGGACGCTCTTCTGTACCCGGCTGACAATACGGACCAGTGCACTAAAACAAAAAAAAACAGTACATGCCGTCAGTAGTATGTTAGGTTGTGATCTATTGAAATTAACAACAAGTAGGCCGTGGGATTATGCCACAGCTATTGTCATTGTGAACAACCTGTGCGTAAAATTAAGCAGTTGGTTGAAATTACACATGACATCTCTCTACAAACAACATTGCAGCCTGTATGCAATTCAAAATGTTATGTCATGCACAAATGTTGGGGGGGGGAGGGAAGGGTACCCTGTGAGGGAGGGGCAAACCTGTGAAATTTGAAAATCATTCTAAACTAAGTTGTGTCGTTCATAGTTACTGAGAAATAAACAGTGTATGTGACAAAATCTCGTAAAATCCTGTTGTAGAGCTCTTTTCATTACAAGAGTGGAGCTATTCAAGAACAGCTGTGCAAGGAAGATAATTTAGGAAACAAAAATCACCCATTCGTTCAACCAATGGCGAGGGACGTTTATCATGCATTTTCAATCTAACTTCACATTTTTTTTACATATTTTAGAAGCACTTACTTGAAAAGAAATATCACTTTGCTTAAAAGTTCTTTTGACACCAATTATTTTGGCTTGCGGATTTCCTAGCGACCCAACATTTGCATACAAGACTTCAATATGCATTCCCACCACAACTTTAGTACAGAATCCAGAACCGACAGAACCCTAAATCAACAGACAAATAAAATTATTCTAAAATTGTGATAGCATATGGTTTACACGTTTGAGTAATTCTTCTACTACAATTACTGCAATCACATTTAATTACACAAGAACTGTGATGTTGTATCTCAACGTGATATTTTTAAGCACAACTCAGTGCAATATTAAAGACTTTGAATCAACAAGAAAGTCCTCCTGCGTGAACGCAAGAGGCATACCGCCCGTGCCGCACAACCGTCCTAGTCCTGTCCTGGATGGGGTTGGGGTGGGGGGGGGTACCCTCTCCTGGCTGGGGGAGGTAGAGGGGAGGGAGGGGTACCCCTGTCCTGTCCAGGAGGGAGGTGGAGGGAGGGGTAACCTGTCCTGGCCAGGGGGGAGGGAGGGGTACCTCTGTCCTGGCCATGGGTGGAGGGAGTGGGATGGAGGGCACCTTGTCCTGGTCTGGGGTACCCCCCCTCCCCTCCTGTGAACAGTCAGACAAACTGAAAATATTACCTTTCCATCGTACTTCGTACGCGGGCGGTAAAAATATTACGAGACTGATTTTCACACTTACCGTCTGACTGCGCTCACTGGTAAATATGGTCAGCCAATCGCCTACTTCCACCACCGTGACGTCTCCAAAAGTCGCTACATGCGTCGGTAGATCTGATCCTTCCAGTGCAACGACAGCCTGATCAGTTATCAGCTGACAGTTATCGGTCATATTGTTGAATGTTACGCTGTTAGAAAATATGTAGTAGTTTTTATTTCACTAAAATTAACTCTATTTATGTGTCGAAAGATTTTTACGAGACTGCGCCCACCTGATTTTGCATCCTGATCTCATATTCTCACCAAATGTGACGGGAACCCTCCTGAAAGGGTCAGTTATACATTCTCCAGTCGCAGAACTTGTTACAATTGTAAGTCTGTTGTACCTGTTGCTATCCATCAGTATAACCCGTCTGATGAACCAATAAGGAATCACAAACGTGTTGAAAGTCAGCTTAACAGAATGAAATCCCATCAAGCACAAAAACGCAGTTTGAGATCTTGTCACAGTCGCTTATTTTCACTTGCTACAGATGCTGTTAAACACCTCTAGAACCCCCAATTTTATTCAGTTCACATTTTCTTGTTCTTTTCTCAGTCAAAAAGGATACTTTTCGTCACCGTTTGCATCCGGTACAGTTGTTCTTGTACCAGCAAGGAGAGGTAGTCCAACGACATATCCAGGATTTCCGCTTCTGCTGGTTGTATTGTATTCATCTTCCTGTAAACGTACAATTCTGTCATCACAATAGCAACCTTTCTTCAAAGGAGAACATCGGTAGATGGTAGGCTATTCCAAAACAGCGAACTTAGGGTTATGAAAAGTTTTGATCATAATTCATGGCTTCTTGACAAGAAAAATTCCCACACCAATGTTACAGCAAAAAATCCTTTAGTTTTTCAAGGAGCAATTACATCTGGAAATTTTTGTGAAGTAAATTTTGATTCCGAGAATTCTGATTTATCAAAGAAACAAAAATATACATGTGAAAATTGCACTTCGTTTGATTCTCATATGGCGATAGAATAACTTTACACAGTGCAGAAAACTGAATTACTAACTAGGTTCATTTTATGTGCATGCACTGAAAAGTATTTTCTTGTACAGTTTTTGGGCAAAACGCAATATAAGTTCACGATAAATGGTCATAAACGCTGCATATAGCTGATCTCAAAATTGGCACGCGTGAAGTTTGGTTGTGGTGGTAAAATTATTTCAGCCTATTGGCCAAATAAAACGAGAAGTAGTTCACACGTGCAAGACCATGTGATTACTAATAAACTTTACATTTTCATACTTCTCATTGGTGTGGGTGCGAGAATAATTTTGGCAACGAGTTTGCTCCTTAGGATTGAAGTAAACACAAATCTTACCTTCTGAAAGTTTGAAACAAATGCTTGATTGATAGGTATATTTGTTTCTGTTATGTCAGCAAATGCCAGCCTAACGGCTGCACTTACAACGCCACCAGTACTATTATGAATGATCACATATTCAACCTAGAAACATTAAAGATATTACTGAATGAGTTGTAAGGCATACAATTTGTTGCAAGCGTAAACATGTTAAAGATCGCCCCTTAATATGTAAATTTTGTGAGCCCAAAGTTTGGGCACAGTAAGCTTGATGGTTTATATATATTGCCCAATTCTGACTCCTGATCCAGATTACAATTGCGACTTCACAAGTGCATTTCAATGGGAAGAAAAAGTATAGAAAATGGAATCGCAAAGGAATGGGTACTGATCTATTTTAAACTTCCCTGGGTAATTGACGACGGAATCTGGCAATACCATTAAATGATAATAAAATACTACTTACCCTGCTGACAACGTTAAAGCAGGTATCGACCGAGAAAGTTGGCGAGGGAATGTTTGAGGTATTAAATGTGCAGGTACTGTTTAGTCCATTACTGTCCATACATATTAGTGGTTCTTCAACGGTAACGTTTATGGCATAGTCACTGTAGTACAATAGGTCAGACACAGTTTTCACACCGCCAGTTGTCCCTCCTGATTCAGTGGTCTCTGAATGATGAGCTTTCATGTTAGTTCAAGTGTACGTACAGATACATTTTTCCTCAAGTTATACGCAAAATTATTAAACGCATGACATAATCTCCTGATATATGTATTCATCTCTACCGTGAATTTTATCAGGTACAGATACGTGATTGTTATGAAGAAAGGGGGTGTAATTAGTTCCTAAACTGGGAATGTGAAACTCCACGCGTATTTAGTTTACGGTTAGGTTATATCACACCCACGGAGGCACAAATATGAATAAAATCGCAGCTCTTGGTCGAACTAAAATTTCAAAGGTAAAAGAAAATGTGAAATCTGGCTAATCATCTCTAACTAAGCAAAATCTAAAATATTAACACGGTAACACAATTTCATAAACCACCAACAGAGTAAGAGTAAAGTCGTATCGATGTAGACTTGTGCATATCCTTGTTCTAATTTTGTCAACTAGTTTTTAGCCATGATGTGGCGTTTTGTGGTGTAAATTTTCATTTTTGTCCATCGAATGGAAAACGATAAGACTAGATGGTCCTGTCCATGGAATAGTGACCATAAGTGTACATTAAGCTCTGCAAGGGGGTGGTATGGTTTAATCACACAGGCTTACTGCGGAACCAGGACCGGGACCAGCACAATAGGAAACAATGGGTCCTGGTCCCTGTGTAATGTGCTTGAAGCATGCTGCATAATATCATACAACCCATTGTTTCCGGTCCCAGTTCTGGCTCCCAGTTCCGGTCCCGGAGTAAGCCAGTGTGAATAAACCAGTAGGGGTCAATGGTAGGGGTGGGGGTCCAGGAGTGGTAGGGGAACTTTGAGGGGTGATGGGGTCAAGGTGTGGCAGGGGTGTTGGGGTGGTAGGGGTCAAGGGACGGAGATCTAGGTGTTGGTGGGGGTTCAGGGGGTAGAGGTGGTAGGTTGCCATTTCTGCCAATTTTTGACTTGATGAATTCTCATCTAACAAAATGGTCCTAAATATATTTTAATGTGCTGAAATGTGAAAATCTTGACTCCACAAGGCCCAAAATATGCTGGGTGTAGGTGAGTTGAACATAGCAACACAGTGTCTGAAGAATTCATCTCAACTTGTCCATCCGGATGAGTAACCCCAAATTTTAACATTCCCAAATGAAAATGCATCTGGGCATTTAAACTGGAAATCAACTTGTCCAGAAGCAAAATTTACTCGGAATTGAAGGAGTAGACGAGTGTTAAAATATTCACTGGCACCATGACACATTGATAATACTGGTGAGATTTTTGCTGACTCAAGACATGTTCCAGCAACTAAAGGCAAGGTAGTTATATAGTTTGGATTCATGGGCATGTTGCCCCTACACACCCTTATGGGGTAAAAATAGTGCAAAAATGGGTCAGTTTTCAAAATTTTTATTTAATCTTATAATTTGCTAATTTTTGGAGCTTAATAAATGCCAATTAAACATTCAGGACGCTTTCCTTCAGATCATTTTATTATTTTGACATAACAACAATGTGCCACAATGGTGCCACTAAGTTAAAACAAGAAGGTGACACAGGTATCCCATTCGATAGACCTGTTGCCAAGGCTTTGGTTCTTTTTCTCCAGTGTGTATCACATGGTAAACACAAGACCTCGCCGTGGTTAAAAAAACACCTCACAAGCAATAAAACAGGAACTACACGTATGTAGCTGTTACATGTACCTTGATTCTGTGGATTTTGCTGCTGAGTTTCTTTGTAAAAAGTTAAAGATTTAAAATATTATTTCACAGAAATATTCCTATTGAGTTATTGTGACATATTGGAACATACCTCTAATATTTCAAAAGCAAAATTTGTTTTACTGAACAAGAGTTGGGCCACTGTAATATTCACATTTTAATTTTTGTAACAACATTACTGAAATACTTACCCTGTGTTGCAACCGTAGTTGTTTCTGTCGAGCTATCGCCAAAGTATTCCGATAACATTTCGGGAGTCTGAAATTAGTAAATACGTTATTTATCTCACAGGTTAGAAGTCTCATCTACTTTACATGGATTATAAAATCAAGAAGCCAAAGTGTATTCAGAGAAATAATCTTAAAGTGGCCAAGATACTTACAGAAATGATCTTAAAAAACGCAAAGTAGGTGTTGGCATCCAAAGACGTCTGGTTACACTGCGTGGACAAGTCACTGATTTCTCTGACACATGCATATTTCTGTTCGTATAGGAATGCTGTTGAAAAAAAAAAACATGTTCCATTCCAAGTTACTCATGTAATATGATAAGTTCGCACTGTAACGATAAAAGAAAGATATAATCACAGACATACGGCATTGATCTCTAACCGTTATGGAAACGGTGCTACTCAATAGGATTATATAAGAGGCAAACCCTGAAGTAAGCAAGCTGGAGAAAATGTTCCTCACCGGTTTTACATTTCATGAACATACATTATCCGAAGTACAAACCAGGAGTATCAATGCTCTCGTTTAATTGGCTATTGTCAACAATCGTTTTAAATGTACACCATACCTGCTGGGTTGTTATCAACACACTGCTGAGATGTTAACGCACGCGGGAGTCCCAAACGACCGATCGCGTTGGTTTCATACACCGTTAAGATAGGATCACCACTCTGAAAGATGAGAGTCACAATGATTATCACTTTCTGCCCTGGACTTAATACATAATATTTCCCCTTATTATAAAAGATGAAATCGACACCATATATGTCTAAATTGCACATTACTGAAAATAATGTTGCTTACTCTGTAAGGTGTTGTTGGCAAGACCGATGACGTTGTGTCCCGTTTGAAAGATGTTCTTCCGTATTCCGCAACATATTGTTCAAAGGCAGAATTACTTGTAATGGTTTCAGGCACTTCATAATAGTTTCTTTCTTCGTCTAAAATATTTGATACTATTTCTGACAAAAAAGTAGTTTCAACTACTAACTACAATGCTGTTCGCACACAAATACAATAGTTCACTGTTTACTTATCTACGTACAATTATCTGTTTCGATACAAAACAGTCCATCAGAAGTCTCGTTGATTGTGTACGGTGTATTTTCTCTGAATATAATACTGCTTTTTACACATGCCTGATTGTCTGATCTGTAATAATGGAAAGTTAGTCTGTAAGGAACAGATAATACATTCGTTGCCGATTTGGTAATGCTGCAGCCTTTCATTTGGTTTATACTTAAGCAGTTTATCTCAGGAAACAGATTAGATGGGCAGATAATGATAGAATGGGTCACGGCGCTTACGCAGAATATTCGTCATCACATCCGCTGAATGCTTGGCGATCATCAAATGAACAGTCTGGATCACAGCAGCAATTCACATCACAACCGTTGCTGGTCAAGTCGCACGTGCAGACTCCTAAATCTGGCGGAAGAAAACAAAATAGGGATGACATCAAAAGTGGCATAAAGTTTGGAGATACATTACATATACAAACATCGGTTGTTTCCATGAGCTTCATAAGTCCACGTGAAATATTTTGGAAATAGTTCTTTGAAATGATATACCGAAAGCCACGATTGCATGAACTTGAACATAGGAATGGTAATTCACTAAAAACTTGAGAAAATGCACAGAAACGCTTTGGATCTTTGAAACATGAAAGCCAGAAAAAACTCATTTTATAAGAAAAAAGTTAATATTCCTACAAAGTAGCAATTTATATGTCTAAAAATTTTATGATAGAAACTGTTTGCATGAAGAAGATCAACTTGCAGCCAACCCAAAACAAAAAAAAAAACCCATAACGGTAATAAAATAAAATAAGAGGTTAGCGGCTGAAAAGGTGAAAGCAAATCCAAAGATGCGCAATTATTACTACTCTCAGAGGCAAAAAATGCTTTCGGTCGTGTGTTTGCTGTGTGAAAGTTTCGGATCGCATTAGGCGTGATAATTGCGAGTTTGTTATTACGAGCTTCTTTTAAGGAACCAGCGACTTTCGTTTGAGCACACACATTTTTGCCTACCATTCTCGTGGAACGGGATAGTCACGGACTTTTTGGTCGTTTGAAGACCGATATCTACGGAAAAATATTACACAAAAAAATAGATTCAACATGTGCTGCACTCACTTCGAAAGGATTAATCCAAAAACAATATTTTGGTGAGATGCCTGTACCAGTAGATCCAGAGTCTACAGTTTTAGTCAATTTGCCCCTTTGTCTTTTTATTTTTCCATACCAAATTTTAGATAAATTAAGATTGATACTTTTGGTATTCCTGCACCAATGCAGCTATGACACAGATGCAAAAGAAATGCAAATGTACAGTAGAGTGATAGATTAGGTACTCTCGATGCATGCGACCTAACCACAATTCAATTTGGCTGACAGGCTAATAATACAAAAATCACGGAGTGTAACAATTACACATGCTGTCTCATTGGTAGATGACGTCACGTCAAAATGCAACGTGACATTATAATGATATTGGGCTCAGTTCATTATGATGTCATAGAATCACTTTGCTTTTTAAAGATACTTGCGTGTTATAAACTTAAAGTTTATTGTACATTTAATGGAAATAAACATAAATTTACAGAGTTTTATTACCACCCGCATCCGAGGGATGAGGGAAGGTAATATCACTTTGTCTTTGAATTAGTGGATTTTAATTAAGATAGATCTACCTTGTAGGTTATCATCAGAGGAATTTTTTCAGTTTTTAACTTTCATTTTTACATCTTAAACGAGGAATCATCTATCTGATGTGATTTTCAGAATCTATGGGTCAAGAGCTTTTGAAGGTATAATTTGTCAAATTTGGTCCAGCAGATGTCTCAGAATACAATATATTTACCTGCAGAAAACCTTGCACAAACCCCCACACAAATTCCCAGCAAAAAAACCCTGCGCAAAATTCCACACAAAACCCCAGACAAATCTAGATCTAACTTTAAACTTGTCTGTACCTGTATTTTCGGGAACTGTGCTCGGAGGTACCGTGGTAGTGGTCGCAATAGTAGTTGTTGTACTTGGATTAGTTGTAGTTTGGCCTTGTGAATACACAGTAGTCATACACAAAAAAATAACCAAGATTACCGTCAAATCAACCCTTATACAGACAGAATTGACCGCCATTGCGTAAACAACACAACAATGTCATTACTAAAATAATCACCAATCAAACATATTCCAGAACGAAATTATGTGACTGTAAAGTTCCAGAAAATCTAACGTCAATCATTCACATAAATTGCCATACTTATAGTAGATATATTTTCTATTGTCTGTTATTTATCAATAATGCTTATCTTGGCAAAATAATAGCTTTAAACAAGACTAAATGTCTCAACTAAATGAAACCAGATACTACGTTCAAGCTGTTAGAAACATGAAGCCAACTTCCTGAGATTTCTGGCGGGAAAATTAAGTGTTGCAACAATGTTACTGTGTTATTTGTTATTACAAGAAACTCAGTGAATGTGGATTATTGTTTTGCATGTTTAGTTAATGTGGATTGTTAATTCGAGCGTTGATATTGTACTAAAGACCATTGTGGCAGGTAAGTCCGCCAAAATGTAGCAACGGTTGAACACACTGATTTCCTTGTTAAGTTGTTTTGAGAAGTGTAACCTGAGCATCTGTTGCTGTCTGAGTTTGTGTCTATGTTCTGAGTCTGTGTTATGTTTGTGTTATCATTATGTCATCAATTTTTTCTTAATTATTGAATAAAATAAACGAATTTTACATCTATTTTACATATCTTTATTTATATACACAATTTTTCTGT
>JBCAUG010157840.1:0-20300 GCA_038406175.1 Haplosyllis leylae | reverse complement strand
AGGAAAAGTGGGAGAATGCATATTTGACAGTTAAAAATGCAAGAGCTTCCAGGGCCCTAAGGCGGGCCCTGGACCCTCGCCAATATTGGCTCGCTTTCCTCGCCCGACTTCGCTTCGCTACGTCGGCAAAATTTCGGGAAAAAATTGTTGGCTCCCCCCCGTCCCAATCCTGGATCCGCTACTGTAACTGAAGTTCTTTGGACCATGTCAGAAATGTGTTATCCACATGAGGGTGCACCTTGTGTACCGTGTCCCAGTATATTACTTTGGCAGGGGAGGAAAGTGATGAGAGACGTTCAATATCATTATTAGGGTGCTCCAGAAATTCTAATGTCCATGGTTTTGCGGTTTGTTTCCAGATTGTTGGGATTGCTGTAATCAGCGAGTTATACAATAGTTGATCCAGGACCATACCTTGATTTTCAACTAACTCCTCATATGTTTGTAAGCGCCATTCCTCAAAATTCCATATGTCAGACATTGTATTAATGTTGGAACTAATCAATTTTGATTTGAGGAAGGGCTCGTCTGCTCTATGGATGAGAGAATTTCCCCATATCGTGGAGTGGTAAAACATCTTTTCATCAAACTCATATTGATCTTGGGTTTTACACCAACTTTTAAATATGCAAGCAGACATATCTCCTCTGTCCTTAACGATTTGAGATAAATCTCTTTTATCAAGATTACAATTCCAAATTATTGCATCCTGGACCGGCAAGTTTGCATATATCCAACTATAAGATTCTAATTTTCCTTTTTTGGCCCATCTCACTGGCCATGACGCTTTAAGTGCCACATCTTTAATTTCTAGGTCTACAAGTTTGTGACCACCAACCGAATAGTCTTGTATAAGCTTGCTATATTTTATTCTATGTGGTTTATTCTCCCATAGAAATTCAAGAATCATCTTTTTATATGCTTGAAAAAACTGATGGAGAGAGGATTGCCAACATTTTGTAGACCAATTGCGAGGATAGTAGTGTGTTTACTATTACTATCTTTCCGGGGAGAGATAGACACCTGTTTGACCATTTTGCCAGGATTGCTTTCATTTTGTCAAGAGTTTTCCAATAATTCAAGTTTTCCATTATTCTCCAATCGGGGTGGAATGTTATTCCTAGAATTTTAACTGGGCTGAGCTTCTTCATCGTGTAATATCTAGCATCTGTATCCCGCAGGGGGCCTAACAGGAATGCCGTAGATTTCTCATAGTTTATTCTTAAACCAGAGAATTTTTCAAAGTTTTGCAGTTCAGTAATAGTATTATTTAAATTCTCTTCATCTGGCTCTAATGCAAGCCACATACCATCCGCGTATTGAGTGTTCAGTATTTCAGTTTCATTTAGTTTTATACCTCTAATTTTCAGATTCATTCTAAGTTTTATTCCTAGAATCTCTATTGTTGCCTTGAAGATGAGAGATGAGAAGGGGTCCCCCTGTCTACATCCTCTGGTTGGCTCAAACCACTCTGACCAAAAGCCATTGTTTATTACTGTACTTTGAGGGTGGTTTCTTAAAATCCTTGTGTACTCTATAAATTTCTCCCCCATTCCAAAAGATCGTAAAGCTAGGTCCATACTATCATATTCTAACATGTCGAAAGCTTTTTCGTAATCAATACTGAGTACTATTGCGGATTTTTGCTCCCGCTCACAGTAATTCATAAGGTTCATCATTTTTATGGCATTCTCTGCTATGTGTCTACCTTTTAAAAAATTTTGCCCTTCCTATTGGTGGACCTAAATTAACTGAAATGACAATAAAAATGGTATTATTGACTGTGAACAGTTGGGACTGATCCAGGGCATTCACACAACTTGCACATGTACACACACACATGCACAACTGTTAAAATTCACAAGTTTCCAGACCCCCAGATGTGAATCAATTACAGGAGTCTGGACTTGAACATAGAAACCTTGTAAATTTATTGAAAATACTCAGAAATACTGGAAAATAGACATTATCCATGTGAACAAACAAACCAAGATCCTTACCTCCCCAGAGACCTTCCACCTAAGTCTTCATAACAGATGCTGGTGGAGTTCCTGGAGTACACCACAGAAGGAGACCCCAGGACATGACTAGAAATAGATATATTACAGCAGATGTGAACAACGAGTAATGACACTACAGTGAAATATCCCAATTTACAACAAAAAGACCAAAAATACCCTAAATTACTGTGATTTTCTAGCTGAAAAGCTTGCTTGTGTGAACAGGACCTCAGATTTGATGTGGCCAATACTCGAAAGCTCTTAAGAGAACAAGGAATTGCCCCAATCACTTCTGAGACCAGATTCACAGAGATATGCTAAAAATACCAAATTTTAACCAAAATTAACCAAACATTATGAAAGCAACAAATATTGGAACAAATGAATGTGAAATAAGACCAAAATACCTGAATTTAGAAGATTTTTCCCTTGAAAATGAAGACAATCAGAATTCCTGCATATTGACTATTGCACAGACTAATTCAAACTGAGAGTTAACTGCCAAAATGGGAGATACCAAGTAGAAAGACTGAAATCCCTGAGGTGAGTCAGGTTCCCACAAATCCATCCAAATTAAAGACAAACCGCAATGTGCCAATCTGGGCCAAAAATAAGAAGTGTTAGGGCAAGAAAAGACAAGATCCATACATTTACATGGCAGAGCAGGAGTTTTCCCCTCAAGATACTATGAAAGAAATCTTGCCAAAGAGCCACAACGAAAGGACCTGGTTATCATTTGACCACACACTTTAATGAGATTGCCCAAAAGGCCACAGGGTGGTGAATCTTTAATGGACTTCATAATGCTTGGTTCACACGGAAAGACCAGAAAGACGTTAAAAATAGACCCAACGGTGATCCACCGTTACATTCAGTTGGGTAATCCATCCACACTTCGAAAAAAGTTTTTCATTGGAGAGTCAACGACAGTAAATATCAAGCAGTGAAAGTTCCTCAAGGTGGCTCGTTGGGCACGAGGGCAAACAGGTCAAAGCCCTTGCACCCTCCTGCCCTCACACCCTTTGTGCCCTTCCACCTTCCTGTCCTCACACTCCTTGAACCCTCACCCTTGCGCCCTCCCATCATTGTACCCTCATACCCCTTGCATCCTGCAAACCAAGTCTGAGTGTACCACCATGAGGACACAACAGGTGTGAGGGCATGAGGGGTGTGAGGTCATAGGTGGTGTGAGGGTGCAAGGCATGAGGGTAGGTGAAAACTAGATTTTGAGTTCCCATCACTTATCAGTGTAAAAAAGGTCAAACAAGTTTAATTACAACATGTAGTGTAAAGATGTCCCCACCACATCCAAATAGATTCACCACCCCATTTACATTCACAGAACGGCATTCATAGGTCCCCACCAGGGACCCAAAATTTTGGGGCAAAAAGCCGAAACCAACCACTAAGGTGACTCTAACAAGAATGCATTGTGTCGCGCACGGTGAAATGTTTTCAGTCGGCCCTCCATTCGTACGCTCTGGGGGGGAGGGTGTCTGAAAACAGAAAAGACGATTTCATTCACCCCCCCCTGGGCATACAAATGTTGATTTCAGACAGCCCCCATCTGATTTCAGTTGTCCATGGTTTATTTGTGATAATATTACTGATATTTCTCAGCTGTTTGTGATGGAAGTGATATTTGTGATAACGAAATGACTTCCCTTCTATTACAGTTGCTGTATTCATAGTCACTGTTTGTGCATTTACAGTCACTGTTTGTGCATTTACAGTCACTGTTTGTGCGCTTACAGTCTCAGTTTTACTTCCATTTTCTTTATTACTGCAATTTTACAGTCAGTCTTTTACCGTTATGGAATATATTACAGTCGGTCATTTACAGTTGCTGTTTGTGCATTTACAGTCATGGTTGTTTTCTTTTTCTGTATTACTGTAATTTTACAGTTGGTCTTTTACCATTACGGAATATATTACAGTCTGTCATTTACAGTCGCTGTTTGTGCGTTTACAGTCGCAGTTGTTTTCTTTTTCTTGTGTCAGCATTTATTACAGTCAGTACTTTACAGTCGCTTTTTGTACATTTCTGTCTCCCTTCCAATTACTGTATCTTTTTCTTTTTCTAATACACAAATTTAATTGTCATTAATTGCCAAAAACCTGCAACATTCCCAGACGCTATTATCTGGAAACAACTGACACAGCACACTAAATTATTATGTTATCATAACTGACACAGGAAAATAAATTTCTCTTATCATCTGTTATCATCTCCTATCATGTGTTAATTGAATTATTGTTGTAAAATATTATTTTTCCTTCACATGATTTTTACCGAAAATCACAAGTGTTTCTCTAAATGCATGCGTGATCAATTCCCCCTTTTTTCTCTACATTTCTCTATAAATACTCCCTTCTCCTACACTTCTGTACAAGTGCGCAATTCATCCAGATTTAGCAAATGAGAAAATATAGATGAACTGAACACTACGAAGTCAAAATGAGGTAACTAGAAACTTGTATTTTAGCTGGGTTTAACTATTTAATTAACTACACTTAATTCTACAAGCATAAAAATTTGAAACAAAAACTTCAGTTCGAACAACACACACACATGGATCTGACAGAAGAACAAGAAGAAATTGAAAGAGAAGCAAGGCGTGGAGATGGAAATAAGGGAATGCATGGTACAAGAGGGTGAAATGGAGAAGGGTTCATTTGACACAATGCAGAAGGAAAATGAAAATAAAGAAGATTGAAAGGTAACATATACTTTTTCTTTTTAATGTACAAATATTGCATTTCATAATGCACTAAAAGATGATTACTGTTAAAATGAAAGCGGTGACAATATAGATATATTTTTTTAGGCTTACTTCGCATCACTGCTGTTGAGACAAAAGTCACAAAAATTCTTAATGCTTCATTAATTATATTTGAAATATTTAAGATTGAACAGTGTTTTTTTTTTCAAATAAATCAAGTCCCAAAATTATTTCGGAAACTATTTCCTCTCTGAAAATCCCACCCAAATTTTGTATAAATGGGTATGTTGCCATTTCTTAATCTTCGATTATTGGTGAGTACAATCAATACACTTCTGTAGCAAAATATTGGCTTTATACACAAAATAACCATGTTTACTATATCTAATTTTGCATTCGTTTATCATTGCTTATATCTGTGTCCACATTATGGACTAAATTTTCAACCAATTTGCATCCATATGTGAAATCAAATTTCATACAAAATTCTTTTCTTTTTGATCTAATAATTGTTATTATTTACACAGAACTACTTTGGTATACACCTGTCATTGGTTTCCACTGCTTGTAATCTAAAACTCATCAATGGCTAGCAGTGTAAGTATATGTTGTTTTTGTGGTTATAAACTGTCAAATAAAACCACCGACTGTAAATAGCAATAACGATACAGACTGTAACTTATCAGCTACTGAACACAAATATACAAACAGTTTTGCATTTAATAATAAAACTTCTTCCTTATTCATTAATTCCAGCATCTACCATTGCACTGGCAAGATGAGATGGTGTTCAGGGATGCCATCATGGACTTCATCACCAGTAATTCAAATGCGGTGAAATACTATGTATGACATGTACTATTTGTCACCTCTTTTTTGGGGTTCACGATACTGTGGATTTATATGAACATTTGTTTGCAGAACATAGGATAGCATTTGTCAAGACAATGACCTCTGATATGTCTCTCAATACGGTTATATTAAAGCTGTTCCGCATATGGTCGACATACCAATATCTGCAAGTGTGATCGTCTCAGCGGTCGATATAGATAACTCTAATACATTGATGAGGTATCTGTAAAGTGGTCGGTTATTGTAGTACTTTAGTTGTAAGTTACAGGTTCATCTTGCTATACATAAAAATCATCCCCAACAGGGCTAACAAGTACCTTAAGTAACAAGTATCACAGTGTGTGGTGCACCCTGGTGGGGGGCACTCAGTGGGTAGGTCACTCAACCGTGACTGTTGCCCACTTCGGTTACTTCACGTGCTTGGGATTATGGTTGCTTGGTAATTAGATATAATTCACTGGGGTCACTTAGTGCATCTGGATTCTGGCTATGACAAACACCTTTTGTAAATTGATATGTGAGACATGTTAACACTCAGAGTGTAGGTGCACTGGACACTGCCAGCTGGTGTCAAACTGAGTAGAATCCATTCTCAATTAACACGGCATCAATGGTAAACATGATATTCTATACAAAACTCCATATGGTGGTTAAAGTAATGTCTCACATTAGATGGTCACCGAAAACCCTGAAAAGTATTTTTGAGCAGTTTTGATGACCTTCATCTGTGATGTCAAAATCGACATCAATATCTGTGAACCTCATTATGTCAATTCATTTTATTTTGTGAAACTCCTCCATAGTCCCGATGTTTGACTCTTTGACATTTGACATCTTTTTGACAATTTGACATCTTTTGACAATTTCACATCTTTTTGACAATTTGACATCTTTTTGAAATTTTGACACAGACATATAACTTAAACCACCTCAGCCTGTCATAGGGCTATTTTTAGTTAAACCACCTAAGTCCATCACAGGGCTATTTTTTTCAAATTGCTGATGTTCTGTCAGGGTGCAGAAACATGTCTCTCCTGAAGTCATTTCTTAACCGATTTTCACATATGAAGCACCAAATCGAAGCTTAGAATCTGCTCTTTAAGATGCACATATGTTTATAACTCTACAGTGAGTGTAAGGGGCTGAAATTGGCACTGAAAGTGCCTACCTTGGCAAAATTCATTAAAACACCTTTTCTAAGAGTGTACACAGGAGCAAGTTTCAACAGAGGTCATTGCCAAACAGTCATTCATTCATAACGTATAAAATTCCAAAAAGACTCCATACGGGTGTGGTTTCGAGAGACTACCATCATGATAGAAACAAGTATTCTGAATATGAATAAACGAATAAATAAGTACAGGTTAGGAACAGCGAATTCAAAGCGTTTCATCAGCAAGATTTTTCTTTAAATTAAATTTGAAATAAACTGTGCCTTCTAATTCAAACTTTTCAAGAAACTTCAAATTAGGATTTACTTTAGTTTAAAACTTTGAATTAGGATTCATTTTGGTTTAATACTTTGGATTAGAGCTTAGTTTGATTTATCTTTTTGAATTGTGGCTTCCTTTGATTAAAGTGTTTGGATTAGACCCAGACTTACTTTGAATTAGAAAATGAGGTCACTCTTATCATCCTTTTGTGTAATAGCATCCTTTCATGTATTTCCATGGTTCTATCAACTCTCTTGACATATATTCACTTACATTACTTAAGTAATCTGTTCATCTTTTGACTCTCATAACATGCCTTTTCAAATTGATATTTTCTTTGTACATGAGTACAGTACTGTATCACAAACTGAAGCCACATCATAGCATCCTACTAGTGTGTTTTATGTAATAGCATCATTCTCTTTCACAGCTTGATGTTAGTTTTGCATTTTATCAATGGCTTTGAAACAAAAATTAACAGTTACCTCAAACTAGATAAGCATATAAATTGTTTGTTTTCTTCTTTTTGCATTAGTACACTTCATCATGTCTTTCTCCAAGCCTGATAAACAATGCACAGATTGTATACTTAAAGAGAAACTAGACATTTAGCACAAATTAGATTGTGGCCTTAAAGGTGTAGATATTTGCAAGGAGTGTAATTTAGGTCAATCTATTGCATCTTTGGCTTTGTGAAATGAGATCTAAGCCACATGCATCACCACTCAATCAAGCATTACTCACTCAAAAAACAATGTAGTAAGTACTCTCAACTCTCACAACATTTTACTGTACATATAATGTGATTTAACTTCATTTCTGTTGACACTCATGACACAACATAGTACATCCCAATATATGTTTTAATTCTTATTCTCATGACATTATTATTTTTGTAGCTTTGCAGCACAGTTGGACATGAAGATTGGCAGGGTTATGGTTTATTTATTTACCAGTAGACAAAGAGATATGACACTGTCAACAAGGCAACCTGTGGGAGCAAAGAGTTGGTGGCCCCTCCAAGATGAACTGGAAACCTAGAAAGAAATTGTCTTTCTCCCTACACTCTCCAGATACTCACCTCATGATATCTATAAAGGTGATGAAACAGCTTAGTTTTACAAGTTTCTCCCCCACAGAATGTATTATTCAGATGCTGATAAGTCTGCTGGTTCTACAAAATATAAAGACAGACTAACATTGTTTATTATTACAAGTATGGATGGATCTGACCACAGAAAGTTGGCTTTGATAGTTAAATCTAAGACCCCTCATTGCTTGTATAAAAGTACAAAATGCAAGTTAAAGACATTGCTGTCAACTGGTATGCATCAAAGAATGCCTGGATGACTGGTGAAATACACCATGAAATTATGACCAAACTTAATAATTAAATGAGAATGGCCAGTTGTCATATACTGTATGTGTGAACAAGGATATGCATCAGAAGATGCTATGAGGTACATGCACAATTCATGCCATGATAGCTAAGAATGTAATATAAAAATGAATAAGTTATGTACTGTTAATGTTGTGAGAGACAAGACAATAGAAAATTAATGTTTGTTTCACTTTTTGCAATACATAAGGTTTCTGTCAGGCATAAATTGGTGGCTGAAGGCTGGGCTATATTGAGGAGACAACAGAACAGGCAGGACTGGACCAGCTCCCAACACTCAGGAGACAGCAGATATAGAACAGGACAGCCATTCCTGGACACCTACACCAGGGACATCAGGAGGAACAACAACACCTATGGATACAGGAGTGACAGCAAGTACAAGTGATGGTAAACAAGGGCCTTCTGTGAAGAAAGAATTCATTGAACAGCCTGTTTTGATTATGTTGGGATGAACAAATATAAGTATGGATGTGCCAAGTGTGATAAGGTGCCAACAGTATCCAAGTGTGCTATGGATGCCCACATTCATGCAGTGCACACAAAAAAGCCATTCCTATATAGCCTCTGCAACTTCTCAATATTTAATCTGGATTTGGTGTAGAGGCATGAGAAGGAGCACAGTCAAAATAATCATTGTGTGTTGTAAAGTTCAAATTAAAGTTGTTTAGCACACATGTCAAATAAACAGTATGAAAAGTTAAACTGGTAATTACTTGTTTATTTACAATGTCGTGAAAGTTGACTGAAATGAAGGGAAAATGTAGATATTTATACACTAGAAGGTCATGAGAGTCAAGAATAAACAACAGATTGATTTGAATTGTGCTTATTTCTTGCCATGAGTGTTGACAAGGTTTGATTTAAAATGTGTTTTCTAATTTAAATAAAGAAATACTTTGATTTAAATCTTCAAATTACAACAAACTTCAATTTAAGACCCCTTGAAACTTCAATTTACAGTTACACAAGTTACTTTGATTTAAGGCAGGCTTGAAATGGCTTTCACCTGGTGGAACTTTGAATTAACCGTGTTCGAATTAACCATGCATTTTAACCCTCAAAAGACAGGAGAGTGGCAAAGATTTTGAAGAAAGTTTGAATTAAGTAGAACTTTGAATTAACCATGTTCGAATTTACCATGTCCGACCTGTAAAGTAGAGAAAAGAACATTTGCTTTTTTTATCACATTACTACTATCATCAGAGTGATGCACGAATGACTTCACAATAACTGTGTGTGTGGATAGCTGCATCCCCATTTTATTCAAACATCAGAAACATTGATACAGCATGCATTAGATATATTTCACAACAGGTATGTCTTGGTTGGAGAACAAACAATACTGTTAAGAACGAAAACGACGTTCACAATGAAATGCATCGAAAGATTTGCTGGTCAGAAATTACGTAGCCCCTTGTGATCAATAGGTAGAATCTGTAAGCTCATGGAGCTCACATTTGGTAGTCAATAGTTTCCTGAGTATTGGATGATATAAGATGATAACTGGTCGGCGGTGAGCAAGTTATCTCTCCTTTGCATTCTGGTGAAGCTGTTGATGTCGTTGCGCTCGTAGTAAAGGTTGTGCTTGCTGCTTGTTTGCTGTATCTGTATTGCCTTCCATATTCCTTTCCTTTTATGCAGGAACATAATGCGTATTTAAATGTTGCTCTAAAGTTTTTCGACATAAAGGCGTAAACAACTGGGTTCACGCAAGAGTTGAAGTAGGACATTAGTGCAAATGCCTGTCGCAGGTGTTTTAAGTAACCGTAATTAAGCTTTCCAACAACTCCAAAAGCGACTAGAACGTTGTCTATTAAAGAAGGTGCCCAGCAAATGGTGAACAAAACAATGACAGCCACAAGCATCTTAATTACCTGAAATTCAAGGACATTAAAATAAGATCAATGTCAATGATATCTCAGACTGGCAGACGTAATTATGAAAAATAAGAATTTTAAAGAAGCAAAGACCCTTGTCGAAGATAAATTCTCAATTAATGAAAATTGTATTAAAATTCTGTGGTTGACTATCAAAAGAATGTTGAAAAGGAAAAGAATAAGGACCAAGAAAATGGTTGTCACCATCATCACCTGCTTCCTCTGAGAAGAGTCGTCTACTGAAGGTTTTGGATTTGAACAATTTCCGTAAGTCCTTCCCCATGTTTTACTAAAATTAGAAAAATTAACTTCTATGTAAACTCTCCGTTGAACTAATGAAACGCTTTTTCATTACCTCTTAACAATTTGTAAAGAGACTAGTGTCAACGCAATTGTAATGGAATTTATCCATCCATAACATGGGCAATGCTGTCATCTTTTTGAGTAAAGAAAGATTCTCTTACTCGTGTGTTTCATGTTGACTATATAATTCCTATGCAAAGTTTGTACTCAAATAATCTGAACTTATTTTGAGAAAGTATTGCCAAATATACATCTTTATTACAGCAAATATTAGACTCAGTAATTTGTCAATTTTTAACATGAGAAATAACTTACTCCTGAGTACCCTCTCTCATCGAAGCCCTGCGCACTGAAACCACCCACAGTTCTCTTGCGATTGAACTGTAAGCGAAAATCATTATAATCAATGGCAAGATCAAGATGAGTATGAGCATTCCTGTTTCATACAGCTTAGAAAATAGTGATCTTGACCACTCTTTCAGACACCAATATCCTATACGGACCATTCCCACCTGTTTATGGACCTAAAAGAAAAAAGATACAAAAGATACAAAATGAAAATCTAAGTAACCGAGTCGTGTAATGATCCAGTTAAGATGATAAATTTCAATTCCATTAATTCGGTTCAATTCATAGTTTAATACTTCAGGGTAGGACAATATGTGTTATTGACAGTTCTGTCAACAAAGCTTACAAAAGATGCTAAGAATGGTGAATTTGAACAATGCCTGCCAGTAAGATTATTGAAATATCTCAGGTTTTTCCCCAAGCATCTAACAAATGTGGTGAAGAACATTCCAAGTAAGAAAGAAGATATGGCAATTTCCTTTGCAATTGAGAAACAATTGGATCACAAATTATTTTTATCCGCACCCCCGTATTATCTCTCTGGGCAGTTTCGATCATGTTATGTTCATTCTAAGTTTTACCTCCCTAGGATAGTCTTATGAAAGGAATTTCTGAACTGGCATAGTAAGAACAGATAAATAAACAAAGGGTCTTCCCAAGTACACTTGATGCCCTTGTCTGTTGATAAACCACCACACACTCGAAACTTTTCAGGGAAATAATAACGAATGAAGAGCAATATGACCTTGACAAGAACTGATGGACAAGATTTACATAGTAGATGACAATTGTTAATGTAAATACTGCAAGGTATCTTTTGATCAAAATCCTAGAAAGGGGAAGAAGATTTACAGACAAGTGCCTCATTTATACAAATAGCAGGCAGTGAAAGTTTCACGAGGTGGCTCATTCGCACCCCTCACACCCTTCTCACCATTGTCACCCTTCACACCAGCCTTCTAACCCCTAGCACCCTTCTCACCCTTTGCACCCCTCACACCATTTCAAAGACATGAAGAGTGTAAAGTGGTGTGAGGGGTGCAAAGGGTGCAAGGGGTGCAAAGGGTGAGAAGGATGTGAGGGGTTAGAAGGTTGGTGCAAAGGGTGCAAGGGGTTAGAAGGGTACAAGGGGTGAGAAGGTTGGTGCAAAGGGTGTGAGGGGTGCAAAGGGTGTGAGGGGTGAGAAGGTTGGTGCAAAGGGTGCAAGGGATGAGAAGGGTGCAAGGGGTGAAAAGGTTTGTGTAAAGGGTGTAAGGGGTGTGAAGGATACGAGGGGTGTGAAGGGTGCAAGGGGTGTGAGGGGTGCAAAGGAAATTATAAACTAGGTTTTTGGTTCCCCACCACGCTAGGTCAGAAAAACTTCAAACAAGTTCGATTACACAATATTATCTTGAGATGTCTCCAACACCTCCTGGTACAACCTGGGCTAAACAATGAAATGTAGCTGAACTTGGAATAGAACGTGTGGCCTGGTTTTGTCAGTAACAACGGCTTTGTATGCCACCTTGTAGAAATAGTAGCAATTTTTAAGCATTACTCGCAAAGGAATTGTTCGTCAAGATTAAATCAGCAAACGTGAGACACGTCAACACCGAGATAAACGACACATTGAATTCCAAATTGCTTCATCTAATTTGTAAATACAAAAGGCACATTTTTGGAAGAGCTTTTAGTAACAATGAGATGTTGTTGTTCATTGCTCCATGGTCCCATAGGCCTTTTCTACAGCAATATCTCAAGTGGAATCGTTACTGAGGGAAATCCTGTTGAAGCTGTAGGCTTGTTAAAATATTTACAGGGTATTTAATGTCTAGTAATTTGTGTTTTACGTTCATGGGATCATGACAAATACAAAGCGCTTGACCATTTTTCTGTAAGTAGTCGAGCAGTTCATTATTGGGACGTGGTAGTTCTACGCGGTACGTGGTAAAATTTGGCCAATTTGCAGATAATTGTGATGTTGCTCAAATGATGATATGTAAGATTGCAACACGTAACTGAATTTATCTTTTAGTTCTAAAGATAAAATGATCATGTTTATTTGCACAAATTTAAAAGCAGGATTTGGTAGATTATTTATTAGAATATTTATTTTTCATATTAATGTGGATGTGGTCCTTACCTGTCCGATGATGATTGGCGTTGCCAACAAAAAAGCTAACATCCAAATCACCACGATTAGACATTTCGCCCTCTTGCCTGTGCATGTGTATTTTGCTCGCATGGGGTGCATAATAGCATAGTACCTGAGGAAAGCAACTCAAGATGTTACAGATAATTTCAAACTGGATGGATGTATTTGATTTTTCCTGTCACACGCATTGAAGTATGGGAATAATCACTTGCTAAGAACCTAAGTTTCCCTAACAGCTTGCTGCGTTAAATTTTCTTCGAAATTTTGCGTCGAAAAGAAAATCCAGCAGTACCAAATAGTTGTACATTAAAACAATCGTGTTTTTTTCTATTTTGGTTTTGAAATTAGTTGAATTCATCTAATTAGTTGAATTAGAAAAGTGTTCCATGGATAGTTAAATCTACAATCTGTGAATATTTTAACTATCCATGAATAGTGAACTGATCTATGGATAGTGCAAATGAACATTTCATCTATCCATGATTTAGTCGATTCTACTATCTGTGTGCAATTATATGAATTAGTCTAATTCATCTAATTCAGCAACATCCAAAATCAATGGAAGAAGATTATTAAAATAAAGCAGTGATTGTGAGATGTAAGATCGATTCCCACTGGGGGTGCATGTAACTTTATTCTTATTCTTTGCTGAAAATTTTTAAACGCCCTTCATTTCATTACTGTACAAAACTATCAGCTTTGTTTTTTGGCGAAAATCTCGAATGTTCCACACTGTCGTTGTCACTTGTGACTCAATAATGATTATATTCTTCACATATGCATTTTTTGATGAATAAAGCATTTTCATCACAATAGTTAATAACCTAACAATTTCCATTCCTTCTGTTAATAATTCTAACATTCTAGTTTTTAACAGAAGCGTTTCTATAAGATCTGGTGGATTTGACAGATCTGAAGGTGGATTTCTACTCTTTTATATTTGTAGGTGTTAATTATTTACTGAAGTAAACATATTCTGGCAATAGTCAGTAATTGTAAATAACCCTTACCTGTACATTTTAAATTATGACAATTCTTAAAATTTTCACTTTATTTTTGTCAGATGTGACAGATCTTGTCAAAGTTGCTTATCGTAAAAAAATCCGATTGTCATTGATTTATTATTATTACTCAGTAGTACTCTCAGTGATCAGATAAATAGTCCAATTAACAATTAGACGTTGATGAATAGAGGCCATGTCAGAAACAGGATGCAGAAGTGAGCACAGCGATTGTGTCTTATTCTGTAACACCTTCCATTTGTAAATGTCTGATGTAATCACACCAAAATCTGTCATGTCTTGCCAGTCTTACACTCGAGTTTTTCCGTAATTGGCTTTAGATTCTGTGGATTCTACAGAATCACAGAGAACTAAAAAAATCCAGTGACAAAATGTAACCCCCAGCAGGGGGTCTGAGCTGAGCTGAGCTAATTCCCCTCTTTGCTGGAAGTCTTAGTCCTTTAGATCCTTTTGTAGTCATGCTCTACTTATTCCCAAAAAATCTAAGTCCATGAATCAATAGAACATGACTACACAAGGACTGAGAGTTCCAGCAGATAGGGGAATTAGCTCAGACAGTAACATGCAGGACATGAGAGTCATAGCTGCCTGGGTTCAACTCCTGCTGTGGTAACATTTTGCTTCTGGGGTTTTTTTTTAGTTTTCTCATGATTCTGTAGAATCTACAGAATCTATAGAATCTAAAGCCAATTGCAGAAAAACTGGACTGTGAGCCCCTTACAAAGTCATGCTCTAATGAATCTAGAAATGATCTAAGTCCAAACAATGAAGTGGTGCTTGAAACAAAATTCATTTTAAGGATCCGCCGGAGTCCCATTCAACACTTGTCTGGTTGGCAGAGTTGGATAGGCATCGGACTTCTACACCAGTGATGGTGAGTGTTGTGAGTTCAATTTCCACTGGATGTAACTTTAAACCCCCTCGATATCAATTTTGTACAAAAAATGGCAAAAATGCCAGATTTGTATTATTTAGGAAAGATTCGATTGTTTGGGGTGGAATAGTTGATTTTGTAGTGTTTTAGGAGCAATTTAGCATTCTTTTCAGTAGCCTGTGTTTTATAGAGGTAATGTGCTTTGAGATTTACATTTCATTCAGTAGTTTGAGTTCTTTTGTCGAGACTAGTTTGTGCTTAGTCTACTTAAGTAGTAAGGTGACATGGATTATTTTGAGTTCTTGTCTGAATATCTGCAAGATGGTAAGACACTTAGCGATGGCGGTAAATCTAATTCTCACTAGAAAAAGTGAGGTCGCGTAGGCAAGGTTACATGTAAACAAATAAGCATCATCTTTTATTAAGTTCCCTTATGTGACCATATATGGTCATGCAAAGAAAGGCGTGTCTCGAATACAGTAATTCTATTGGGTCCAACCTATTTGTTTACCCTGCAGAGGCACAATCTATATAAGAAGGCAATCGATCGGAATAGCTACTAATGGATAACTATTCTTACTCAATATAAGATTTCTGTGTGTGTGGATGGCAAATCCAAAATTCTTTGATCTGGAAGATTTATTTGTAGGTGCACCAAGGTCTCTTGTGTATAGTTATTGTATAGCAGGTATTGAACATTAATGGGAGTGCAAAAATAACGGTAGGGGAATGCTTGAAGTGCTGTTCGTTTACAGCAAAATTAACATGACATAACTGAGGCATGACTGGTCTGCTTCTATTTTTGGTAAACTAAATAGAATTACACCCTGATAAACAGAACAATGCTCAGACTTTGGAATCCCATGAAGGCAAATCCTGGGAGGGGTTTTCAACTTGATAAGATAATCATCTGTTTAGAAAAATTCATGGGTGAAACATTAGCACCTGGTGCATTTTATCTGAGACGAAAACTCTCCCCCATGTACATGGTTAACTGAATTGTGAATACAAATATAACGAAAGAAGATATTCATATCAATTTCAAAATTCTGTCATTCTTTTTTTTTCTAGACATGTTTTCACTTGATACAAAGATTAAAATGTGTAAATTTACACTGCATTTCCATCTTTCTTTGTAAATGTTCAATGCTACATTGCTGAATTTTACATGGCCTAGAAGTGGAATGTTAAAATGCAGCTTGTGTCAAATGTGCATTAGTGTTTTGGGCTAAATAAAATCATGAGAGCAATACAGAATACTTCAAAGATAAATACTTTAAAATTTGATTAATTTTACATATTTTATTTGCATTTGAAGCAATGATACACATCCTAAAGGGAAATTAACACTATTTAAAGTTTCACCAGAAAATGATATGACTATTTTGAAACAACCGTGTTTTTCCTATTTTGGTTTTGGATCTTGCTGAATTAGATGAATTAGACTAATTCACATAGAAACTGGAATTGACTGTTCATGGCTAGGTGAAATCTTCATTTGCACTATCCATGAAGCAGTTCACTATTCATGGATAGTTAAAATGTTATGTAGCACAATGCATGGATGGTGCAAAAGGAATGTGCACTCTCCATGGAGAGTGAAAAATGAATTTGCACTATCCATAGATAGCTGAATACTTTATGTGTGAACATATTACTATTCACAGCTAATAGATTCCACTATTCATGAAGCACTTGTCTGATTTAACTAATTAGATGAATTCAACTAATTTCAAAACCAAAATAGGAAAAACACGAATAGCTCACACTCCCATTGATGTGTAAAATCGATCAAAGTAACTAAATTCGGTTGATGTAACTTCACTGGGGTATGAAATATCCTTAAATTGACTTTTGTTCCTGCACCACTTCAATCTTTGACTTTAATCATTTAGTGAGAACCAATTGAGCAGGTCCATGTAGAAAGATCTGAGATCTCCCAAGTAGAACTTGCCTCAATGGCTCAGAGAAGACAGCATTAGAATTGAATGGCTGAGGTCCAGGTTCAATGCTCACTGGGGTAACATTTTATTGCTGGATTTTATTTGTTTTCACATAGTAAAGCCAGTGATGGCAATTTTGCCATTATTGACAATTGAAAAACTCTATTGTATCATTGTAGTCCACGATCTACTGATTGCAATTCACTTTCAATAAAGAATTGTACAGAACCGTATCTGTTGAATTTTCCATATTCTAAAACGTTCAATTTCATAAAGGATTGTGTTTTGAATGACTTTTTTATGGTAAAAAGTGATATTTCAAGAAATTATTGGCTATTACAAGATTTCTTATTCTTCTGTCATATAATTTAATATGAACATTTACCTGTTCAGACAATGTAGGGACGAAAGGCAATATAAATCGATGCTAATAAATACAAATAAATAGATATTGCATTGTACTTGGAGGGTAAAGTAGCAACAAAAGGAGAAATTAAGGAATGAGGCACCTATCAACCAGTGGTCTGCCTCGCTATAACTCTTTTCACTGCAAAGGTGTGAAACAGGGGATTCAAATGGCCTGTTTTCGTGGGATTTTAGTGTCCTAATTTAAAAGAAATCTAATAATGAAACTAGACTTAATTAAATTCAGCTGATAGAACCTCGTTTGGGTCAGTTCTTAATTGCTCTTTTGTGTGATTGTTCACAAATGTGTATTCAGGACAACTGCATTGGCTGCATTGTTGATGGTTGATTGTCAGTGACTATTCAGGATGAACTGTTAATATATCCAATATAACTCATAATTTCTATATTTCAGAGCACTGTGAACAACCACAACTCGAAGGCATTTTATGATAAGAATATCGTCTTTCTTTACAATTATGAATGGACCCCATCCATAGAAGGATTGGAGAGGTGGATGTGTAGTTCCATTAGGAGTTACAGTAAAATCGCCGAAAACGATCCAAACGGTGAGTATCAATGGGAGCCATTTTAAAAATGGTGCGGACACATCCCCACCTTGTGTCTTTAAAATTATTTAGGAGAACAGCTTATCGAGGGGACCGTCCAGAAATAGAGGTTTGGTTGAACTGAATTGAAATGATTCGACTCTTAAAAATTAGTCCCTCGTTGAGGTCCATGTTCCTGGTGTGGGGGGGGGGGGGTTGTAAAAAGGTGTGTAAGGTGGCACATAAGGGGTATAGGTGGGCATAGGGTAGCATGCTGGTGGATACTTTTACAGAGGCAGAGTTTTGGCAATTGTTTACCGTTGAATTCCAAAAATAGTCACATATTAAAGGGACACTGATGTTGAATGCGTTGAGGTTAAAAGGCTTGGCCGCAATTTTGGGGCCACTGCCGACTGATTTTTTACCGTTAAAGGTTGACTTTGATGAAGACCAGTGCTGAGTAAATGCCGTGACACGAATTGCCAGAATTCAAAATTAAAGCAAGTTTCCAGGGCTTTCACACCAAAAGTGATTGTTTGTTCAGTTAAAATTTCATTTATAAAACGCAAAATCAGCGGTATTAATTTATTTAATGTAGTACTGTAGTTAAAAAATCTTGTTCTTCACTGTATGGAAAGGCCTACAAATATGACTATGATATTAAAGTAGCGCTCCATATCTAATTTTGGTATCGCATTTCAACAGTGGTTTGAGTTGCGTCCTGTTCATCTTCATTGAATTTAATAAATGTTAAGAAATTAAAGAACTTTCAGATTTAGTTGTCCACCGAATCAGTAGAGTTGTCCCATAAATTGGAAATATTGGCATCAAAATAAAAGTTGCTTTCAATGGAACTTGATTTAGCAATCTCTGTTATATGTCAGTCAAGCACTCTACCACTCTGCCATTCAGGCGTTGGTTGTAAATTCAGTTGTTGCATTACTGTATTCGGTCCAAGGATCCTCCCAATCTTTTTCCAGTCCCACTGACTGAGTGGCAAAGAGCTGGATTGACGACAGAAATCATGGCGTATTAACGAGGCTTTTGTGAGGCTGCATGCAATAACCTGTGTTGTGTATTGGCAATATTGTTGATATTCAAATCAAAAAATTCTTTGCTCGACTGGCAACACTTCTTTTAATTTCTTTTAACTTTTAAGTTCACCATAATTTTTGAAAGTCATTGAGACTTATAATGAAAAAATATAATCTGCAGACGTCGAGTTCAATGAAGAAGAAAGCGGTAAGTGGATTCTCAGACTTCAATGCATTTGACAGGAGAAATCAACAACTTATTTGTAAAAAGGCATAGATTTTAGTTTTCGCAGCGCATATATGCTAGTGTTGAATTTGTTAAAACAGGAACAGAGGGGAACTTTTCTTCCCAGGGGTAGGTATCTCCCCAGCATCTCTAGTGCACCATACGGATCAAATTGATTATTTGGAAAACATACAAATCCTCCAGTGGTTGGTTACTCAGTCAGTAAAGAAATTTATAACAGGTAAAATAGACTATTTGAAAATTGCGTATCTAATCCTGAGAGAAGTGAAGTATTCACCTACCTTTCCATGCTCATGACTGTCAGTGTTAATACGGAGCAAATTACAGAAACATTCTGCAAGTAGTGCACCGATTTGCATAAAAATTCTCCAAACTTCCAGGTGAATGAGAAGAACTTGGCAAACTGTACAAAATAAATAATTCCTTTGACATTTCCTGTGTGTAAACAGAAGAGGTATGCAATTTTACGGTGATTATTCTGCGATTAGTGCAGAAATCATTGGAGATCAAACAACTGATTCCATAATAATTGGCATGCACAAAGGTAGAGACTGTGTTTAACGTGGGCTTATAACACTCTGTGTAATGTGTTAACTGCAGGGGAGGTTCTACCAATTAATACGCTTCAATCTATATTTTATGATAAAATGAAGTGAATAAGGGGCACAACTGCTCCAAAAGGAGAATTTTCTTCCAAAAATCAAAACTAAAACAAATATCGTCATAGAAATTTCATCACATGTACACGAGTAGAAGCATGAACAGTTATAGAATAAATTCAATTTGATTCGACAATGGCGTTTTCCCTAAGTAGAGCAGAACTTTCACTGAATTCAGCGAATTCAGAGAATGTGATAAATCACTGAAGCATGAATTAGGATCAGTTTAGCTGTTTGCTCTGTCAGCTGTGTCTGTGGCACAGTGGTAGAGTCTCTGTCTCTGACACAGGAGATAGTGGGTTCGAGTACAGCAATCTTTTTAAATGAAATTATTTTTGTCACTGAATTCGCTGAATTCAGTGAAAACATTTAGGGAAAACTCGAATGTACACAACCATAGTTCAGGCCGAAGTGGAAATTGCACCGTCCCATTTACGGTGCAGCCATTCGCATACACATCTTACTCATCTAGGTTGAGAGCCCCACAGGGATCTCA